>CAUYLG010051310.1:0-20771 GCA_963573385.1 Cacajao melanocephalus | reverse complement strand
AATATATATTAAATATATATACTATATAATATATATGAAATATATATTATATATATAATATATATGTATTATATATATAATTTATATATGATTGATATATAATTTATATATAATATATAATATATATATGTGTTTTATTCCCAAAACGCATCTCAAATATATTCATTTGGCTCTATTTCTCTTGGAATATCTGCTGAATCAAATAACCTGGGCTACCGTTATTGCCTTCTACCACTCTCCCTGCTTCCTTTTTTGCCTTCCTCCAAGCCTTCTCTACACAGCAGCCAGAATGAATACGTGTCAATCATATATCATTTTTTTCCCTTAAAATCCTTCTGGGTCTTCTCTCTGCCGTTAGTATAAAAATCCTAGTTTCGTAAATATGGCCAGCAAAGCCCTCTAGGCTCTCACAGGTACCTACATCTCCAACTTTATCTCTATCCATAGTCTCTTTTTCCTCTCTCTGCATTTTTGTTTGTAATAGCAATATTGACATCATAATGTTTTCTAGGTTTATCATCTTGTAGCATGTTTTAATACTTCATTCCTTTTTATTGCTGAATAATAGTCTATTGTGTAGATTTATTGTATTGTGTATCTTTTCTCTAGTTGATGGATATTTGAGGTTTTTTATCCTACTTTTTGGCTATTAAGAATAATGCTTCTATAGGCATGTTTTTGTGTGAAGATATATTTTCAGTTTTCTTGGTTGTATACCTAGGAGTAGAATTGCTAGGTCATATGGTAACTCTACATTTAATCTTGACAGGAACTGCCAAACTGTTTCCAAAGCATCTGTACAATTTTATATTCCCACCCAACCATTATAAAAGTTACAATTTCTCCACATCCCTGCTAGTACTTGTCACTTACCCATCTTTCTTACTATAGCCATCCTAGTGTGTATAAAGTGTTCTCTCATTGTAGATTTGATTTGCATTTCTCTGGTGGCTAATGATGTTGAATATCTTTCCATGTGCTTATTGGCCATATATCTTCTTAGGAGAAATATTGATTCCAATCCTTTGGCAATTTTTTAAATTGGGTTATTTGTCTTTCTATTACTGAGTTTTAAGTTCTTTATATATTCTTGGGTGGAAGCAGTAGACACTGGGGACTTAAAAGGAAGAGGGGCGGAGGGGGTCACAAGTTGGAAAAACTACATATTGGGTATTATGGTCACTATTTGGGTGATGGGTTCACTAGAAGCCCAAGCCCCAGCATTATATAGTACACCCATGTAACACACCTGCATATGTACCCCCTGAATTTATATATATATTTTTAAAAAGCATTCTTGATACAAGAGTTCTTGTTACATATCCCTTGATGCAAGTCCCCTATCCTTGATACAAGTCTCTATATTCTTGATACAAAATCCCTTATCAGATAAATTATTTTCAAATTTTTCCCCATTCTGTGAATTGTCTTTTTCTTTTCTTGATAATATCTTTTGAGGAACAAAGGTTTATAACTTTGATGAAGGTAAGTTTATCCATTTTTTTTCCTTCTATGCTTCTGGTGTCATGGCCAAAAAAATCATGTCCTGACCCAAAATTATGAAGACTTAAACTTCTATTTTCTTCTGTGTTTTAGTTTTAGCTTTTACGTTTAGGTCTTTAAGACATTTTAAATTAGTTTTTATAAATGGTATGAAGAAGAGGTAGAACCTCGTTCTTTTGGATGCGGATTGTCTCAGCACTATTTGTTGAAAAGACAAATTATTCTTTCCTCATTCAGTGGTCTTGGCACCCTTGTGAAAAATCAATTGATTACAGATACATGGGTTTATTTCTGGACTCTCAAATCTATTCCAGCAATCTATAAATCCATACTTAACATCAGTCAGTACTGCACTATCTTGATTATTATGACTTTGTAGTAAGTTTTGAAATCAGGAAGTATGAGTCCTCCTACTTTGTTCCTCTTTTTCAAGATTGTTTTTTGCTATTCTTGTTTTCTTGAATTTTCTTATGAATTGTAAGATCAGTTTCTCAATTTCTTTTTTAAAATGGCAACTGAGATTTTAATAACAACTGTATTGAATCTGGCAGTTAATCCGGGGAGCATTCTCATCTTAATATTAAGTCTTCCAACATGGAATGGCTTCCATTTATTTAGACCTTCATTAATTTTAATGATGTTTTGTAGTTTTCAGTATACAAGTTTTGCATTTCTTTGTTAAATTTCCTCAATGTTTTCTTTTCTTTTCTTTTCTTTTTCTTTGAGACAGAGTCTTGGTCTGTCGCCCAGGCTGGAGGGTAGTGGCGTGATTTTGGCTCATTGCAACCTCCACCTCCTGAGTTCAAGTGATTCTCCTGCCTCAGCTTCTCAAGTAGCTGGGATTACAGGCACAACGCCATGATGCCCAGCTATTTTTTGTATTTTTAATAGAGCTGGAGTTTCACCATGTTGGCCAGGCTGTTCTCGAACTCTGGACCTCAAGTGATCCACCCACCTTGGCCTTCCAAAGTGCTGGGGATAATGGGCATGAGCCACCGTTCCTGGCCTAATTTTTTGGTGCTATGATAAATTAACGTTTTCTTCATTTTCAGATTTTTCATTGCAAGTGTATAGAATACAACTAATTTTTGTATATTGATCTTACAATTGGTAACTATCCTGTACTCATTTATTACCTTGAATAGTTTTTCTGTGGTTCCTTAAGAGTATCTATGTATAAGATCATGTCTTCTGCAAACAGAGATAGTTTTAAATTATCTTTTTGAATCTTGATGTCTTTTATTGTTTTTCTCGCTTATGAATGAAAGTGGTGAGAGTGGACATTCTTGTCTTGCTCCTATCTTAGCTATGGGTTTTTACCCCTAGTTTCTTATACACAATTCACAGTTTCCAGAACTTGTCACACTTTCCCACCTCAGGGCCTTTGCAAATCAGGTTCTTCTCATATTTAGTTTCTTCTCATCCTTCAAATTTCAGGAAAGCCTTTTCTGACTATCCCAACTAAAATGTATTGCCTTCTCCATTCATTATTCTCTGGAAGGGCATTCTAGATCCTTCAAATGATTTATCTCAATCTGGAATTTGTTTCTGTATTTTTCTGCTTGTTTATTTTCTGTCTCTCCATGTATGTTCCATGAAGACAGGAACCATTTCCATCATGGTTGCTATTGTATCTCCAGTGCCCAGAACAATAAACACTCCATACATTCTGTTGAATGAATGAATGAATGAATAAATAAGTACTCACCACATATCAATGTGTCTCTGAAGTCAGTTGGCAGATATTTAAAAAGCAAACCTGCCTCAACCTACCTACCATCTCCCATTTAGGGCAACCACTTCAGAAACCATCCATTTGTTTCATTATGCTACAATTTTCCAAAATGTCTCTAGAATTCTTCTTTTGGAATTGGCTTTACAGCCTGTGTCATTTTCTTCTTTGCATCCTATCAATTCTTAAGAAAAATATGAGTTGTGTAAAATGAAATCTGAATCTATACTATGATAAATGTAAATATCTGGTATATGAACAGCCATGTATTTGTCAGTGATAATTTATATTCCCTGAGTCTACACAGCCATCCTTAAAGTGTGCTTATTTAAAGAGAAATCATGTTTCTTTCTAACTAACATGTTAGGAAAGCTCCATATATGCTTCTGGAATAAACATATTTAGGTATGTGGAAAAAAGAAAACCTGAATTTTTCCCAGCTCTAGTCTGAGATTCCTGTCAGATTGCTTTGTCAGTTAGCATGTAAGCATGCAAGAAGCAATCCAAGACTGACTTTTGAAATCTCTGACCCTATCTAGGGCCCTGACAAGTTTGGGACCCTGATAGGTCCACGCTTTAGCTTCTCTCCTGTGCAATCACCTACTTCACTGGATTTCTAAGAAATGGATAAAATAATTTCAAGTGTTCATTTAGTGCTAGGTGTGTGGCATAGTAGGCTGTCAAAAATGGTAGTTGCTGTTATTATTATAGTCACCTATTAGCCCAATCCCTACCAATCTTACAGCTAAGAAAACTGGGAGACAACTATTAAAAAGCTGAAACTCAAAATCTCTTGGCTCACAGTTCACTTCTTTCCATTCCAACATGTAGAACAAGCCTCAGCTTGCAGAGTCTAACATCTGAGAGGAGCAAGCTCATTTCATGGCTATAAGGTAGCCAGAAAAGAATGTGGCATGTATACTTTCCTAATGAAAAGTAAACAGAAAGACCTTTTTAGTCCTTTGGCTGCAAATGAGAATCTTTTTGTGTAAATTGAATTTATTTTGTTGCTTCAGGATAAAATAGATTCCATTACCATTCTCCATCACTATTTCTCCATTTTTTTTGCTCTCAGTGTACCGCATCTCTAAGAATAAGAATAGGGGACTTTGGTTGATCACAGTAGCCATTGGGAAGTTATAGGGTAAACAAATAAAAATAACCTTTATTGATATAAAAGGAAGTAAAAAATAACCTTTGGCTTACCAGTAACACTTTTCTTTTTTTTCAAGTCAGAACCTTTGGGATACCAGTAACACTTTTCTTTTTTTTCGAGTCAGAATCTCCCCACTCTGTTGCCCAGGCTGGAGTGCAGTGGTGTGATCTTGGCTCACTGCAGCCTCCGAGGCAGGTGGATCACTTGAGGTCAGGAGTTCAAGACCAGTCTGGCTAACATGGTGAAAAGGATTTTACCATGTTGTCTCTACTAAAAATACAAAAATTAGCAGGGTGTAGTGGCATGCTTGTAATCCAAGCTATTCAGGAGGCTGAGGCAGGAGAATTGCTTGAACCCAATAACATTTTAATTTGAAAAATTCACATAAGATTAGACTAGAGAGCCTTTGTGATCACATATAAATTGTATGTGTATTACCCTTTTCATAATTTATATTTCACCTAGCATTCAGGAAAAATCAGGTTGATTTTTAAAAGTAGGTTGAAAAACAAAGGGAAATCAGAATTTTTAACATTTAAATATATTCTGTTAGGTTTTTTTAAACAACTATTGACTGTATCTTTTATTAATAAAATCTATCCTGAGGGAAATGACTCCACAATACAAAATAGCAAGAAATTCCTGATTTTGCTTCTTTCTTTATAATTATTCTGTGTTTTTATAGGATGACCAAAGCTGTACCACTTAATGCTTTCAACACGGATGAAGTAGTGGGGGTGAAAATCAGCTGGGTCTCTCACCATCTCCCCAAGTCTTCCAGAGAATGAACCACCTTTTATCTTTATACAAAGATTCCATCTTTTCACCAAGTCACATGCCCTGGGGGCTGCATCCATTCTTAAGGGACACCTTTCTAATTTGTCTAAACATCCTGTATAGGCTGGGATGGTATAGGTGTCATAGCCTTACTAAATAATAACATCATAACACAGCCTGAAATGAGCTTATCTGTTTTCCAACAATGAGCAAACACTCCAACTTTTACACATAAAAGTTTGTAATAGAAAATTTACTCTGTGTGAAAACTTCCAAAGTTCCATTACTAGTTAATTCATTTCCTTTGTTCATGCATGCATCTATTCATTCAATACACATAATAAATAGTTCCACTACGGATGTAAGATACAAAGAATTTCAGAGGGAGTTCCATAAACAGTGAGGAAAAGTTAACCCATTGCTATTATATGCTATCACTGTGTGATTACATGTATATTATTGGGATTACCCATTCATTTATAACACTGCACTTTTAGCATGAACTGTTGAGAACTTGCTCAGTGTTTTCTGAATAGCTGCTAAGAAAAGCTAGCCCTTGATTAGCACCTAGCTCCACTGTTTTCTATTTACTCTTTGAAGAAAACCTGTGCCGAATGTTTGCCTTTGTAGCAATTGCTAAATTGGAATGAGGTCCTTTTGGGTAGTTGCTCAAGCTCAATAGGTTTCTATACCCAGCTCAGGTAATAGTAGCAGGCGAGTTCATTTTAATATAAATAACATTACTGGATGTCCTGTGTTGTAATATTATTCTTAAGTTTTTACTTCTGTAGGAGTTCTCTTTTTATTTTTCTTTATACCCACAACAAATGCATTAGAGCTTTTCAGTGAGCAATAAAATACCTTCCAGACCACAGTTCTGACTTCCATGGGTTCCCATTGGGAATCTGAGAGGTTAGTGTCTTATGCATTAATCATGTCAATTCATCTTTTATATAACAGATTGCTTAATCTCTCTGGTGAAAACATCCCGAACAAATCAAGCTTCCTTCTTTTCCTTTTACTTACAGGTGTTTTTGGGGAGCAATGCTAAGAAAGACTCCCCACTCTTAGTGAGAAGACTGTAATACTGACATGGGCTTGTCATCTTGTGTGTAAATCTTTATAAATTAACCAGGTCCACTAACTCACAGTGCCTTACAGGGTTACCAATGGACGTTGTCACAGAAGCATTGAAGTATTTTTATTTCATTGCCTGTTTTCCCTTCTGATGATTATATACCCATTTCTCCTTTAGCCCATGAAGTAGTATTAGTTCAGTGCCCCACTCAAGAGTTGAACATGTACTTAGGTTTGACACAATTAGCATATCATATTTTCTGAACAAGTCACAATGATTTGTTCAGAGAAAGCCTTGCCACCAGATTGGAGCCAATGAGACACAATCAACCTTTGGCTGGCTGGGAATGCTGGGGCAAGAGCTCCTAGTCTTTTCTACTGAATTGGAATGAGGAGGAGCCATCTTTGGACCACTGTGGGAGAGCCTGTCTGACAATGGTGTATATGCAGAGATGGGGAGACAGAAACTGGATTTAGATGGCCTTGTTTGAGTCCTTGGGCCCAGCTATGCCTACAGTCAGATTTGCCCCCCTGGATTTTTTAGCTAATAAGCAATTCTCATTTTGTATCATCTAGTTAGGGTTGGAACAAACAACTGATACAGCATAGAGAGGGTGAAGAAGTATATGGGTAAGGGTTGAAGATACGTTTTTTGAGACTGAGGCATCATTGACACAGTTTGTTCTCCTGGTTCTTCTGCAGCTCAGGATCCCACCTCTTTGAGAAGACTTTGAAAGTTTCAGAAGCTAATTTTCATTCTAGTTTAGTCCCAAGCTTGCCAACCTTGTCCCCCTTGTAGCTACAAGGAATGTAGATAAAGTTTTAGGATCGGATCACCATTCCTTCATAGTTCCTCCTTGTAAACAGAATTCAGTTTACATGGTTGGAATTATTGTTAGTGTCTGAAGTGACCTGTAGAAAGAATCTAGAATAAAGCTCTCTCAACTGGGTTGTAAATTAGCAAGTCTCAATCTGGTATTGGGTGAGGTACATAATGAACTAGGATTCGGAATATGCTCAGTGTAAAATTCATAGGTTACCAGATACTTTTATTTTCCTACAGTTGGGTCCATCTTCTCCAAATTGGTAGGTTAAAAAAAGAAATTCAGAAAAAATGAAAATGGTTATATATTTCTAAAGGGTAAAAATACCAGCAAATGTTTTTGATACTGTTTGGGCATGTATAAGACCGAAGAGTTCCTCTTTAGTTGGATGTGCACATATTATTCAAAACATGGTTATTTGGGTATATTCAATGTGTGAAAATTTGTTGCCCTTTATAATTAATATACACGCACTTTTCTATATGGTATTCCAATATAAACTTTTAAAAAATCCCGGTTATTAACAATGTCAAAACTGAGTAAAATTATCTGTACATATTTATTGATATAAATGAAATTATTTAAAAATGTAGATATTATGTGTCTCTTATCCCAATAAATTGTATGCCCAGCGTATGTGTTAAATTTGGCTAAAATTTTGAGTTGTATGAGAATGTTGTACATATTTCATTTGGAGATAATTACTACAGAAATCTGAATGTGATAGTTATTAAAGTATCTGTTATTAGTCAGGGACAATCTAAAATAAAGCCTATAAGTCCCATCTGTTCAAATTCTTCATTTGCTTTTGTGTCTAGCTTGTAATTTTTTTGCCTCTTAAAAAATTAAAAAATATCTTTTAGGACAGTCTCAGCATGCCTGTCCACATTTTCACTGGATGTCTTCTATACTGCATACAATAATCTAGTAGGATTTGATTTGGCCCAGTCATTTTTGCTATGTACTTTTAAACAGATTAGTTTATCTATTCATGATGCTGACTCCAATTTAATTCTCTGGGAGCAGGACTGATATTACATATAAAGCAGTTTACTCTTGAGTGAAGCACTGAAGAAATTGTTCTGTTGTTTCATTGTAGCTATTTTTCTGTTTAAGTATTCAAGTTTTTTCTTAAGGAGAGGTCTTTTCACTTTTTATCCTAGTAGGTATTATAAACTGAAATTTTACATTTGGTGCCTACAACATATTTATTATCATTTTATCTGTCTATCTAATCATATCATCTATCTTTCATGTGTCTATCATTGTTACATTTTAATTCTAGTTGCATTTGTCAGACTGATCTGTCAAGCGAGACCCTTCTGAAAAGTTGGAGTTTTTTTCTCTTTGGAACTTTGTGATGAATATTGGTGCAGAGTCGAGTTGCTTTGCTGGTTGTAGTGAGTGGTGTTTGCTCTGTGCTCCTTTGCCACACTCCTTTGTTGCATGGCCGTCCCTTTGCAGTTATGACTGACTTTGCTGTGGGTGTGCACTGGCACTTCACCGCTATCAATAAACCATGCTTGGATTTTTTAAGTATCTAGGCCTGGCACAGTGGCTCACACCTGTCATCCCAGCACTTTGGGAGGCTGAAGTGGGTGGATCACTTAAGGTCAGGAATTCAAGACCAGCCTGGCCAACATGGTTAAACCACATCTCTACTAAAAATACAAAAAATTAGCTGGGTATGGTGGCACGCACATGTAATCCCAGCTACTTGGGAGGCTGAAGCAGGAGAATAGCTTGAATCCAGGAGGCTGATGTTGCAGTGAGCCAAAATCATGCCATTGCACTCCAGCCTGGAGTGAGACTTTGTCTCAAAAAAAAAAAAATAAAGTGTCTAAAACTGTTGTGTAAGAATCCATGTATCAGCCCCTTAAAACTTTTCTTTCTGTTCTTTTTGACCCCTACTTTTCCTAAACCTTACATTTAGTGTAGTGAACATTTTTAATGTTTTCAGTTAGTACAATGAGTAGTATTTACCAGTGTCTCTAATTTTACATGATTTCTTTTTCACACATTAAAAATTATCCTTGGCTGAGATAATTTATATAAAATGATTTATTACTAGTTTGAACACTTATTAGGCACTCAATAAAGTCTAGTTTTTTATTTAAAAATTCTTTCCTTGTTAAAATTTTGAATGTTTTGACCTAATGTTTATGACACTTTGTAGAAAAACTTTCCCCTTGATAGGAGGCACTCAAAGATTAGAAAAGCTAGAAATATGAGCAGAGGACTTTACTAGGTTCCAAATATGTCAGTCATCCTTATTATGCAAAACTTAGGATTTGTGGGCTTCCTGAGATCACTTGTAAAACTTTGTCCATAGACACTGCAAACTTTGAAGCAGGAAACAGCATAGATTTGCCACGGATAATGGAAGGGAAGTGATTGATATTGACAGATTTCAAGGATGATAGCCCTTCCAATCAGGACCAGTGGACCACGTAATACTTGGATCAGATAATTGCCAAATGCAGTGAACACTTTTCAATTCTTATTTGATCTCCAGAAAAAGCGATAGCATCAAGTCAAATAAATGTTAGACTGGAAGGCTGAGTTGATAATCTGGCCTTTTCTTCTTTTTCCATAATGCTGTTCCAAACCATTCCTTTTTCACCTTTCTCTGAAACCTTCTACCTCATTAGTCTTCATACCATCCAGCTTCAACACTCATTACACCCTCCATCTTTTACTAATAATATGCTGTTTTCTTAGCTATTCATTCATATTCATTAAACCTTTACTCTTAAACTTTTTTTGGAAACAATTCATATTTATGACAGAGTTGTAAAGATAGTACATAGATTTTCCACATACTCATCAGCCGTTTTTCCCTGATGTTAACCTTTTATCTGACATGGCACATTTATCAAAACTAAGAAATCAACAGTGGCACAACACTATTAACTAAACAACAGACTTTATTTGAATTTCACTAGTTTCTTCGCTACTGTTCTTATTTTCCAAAATCCAATCCAGTACTACATTGCATTTAGTTGTCATGTTTCCTTAGTCTCCTCTAATCTGTCTTTCTTTGTTTCATAACCTTTCCTTGTTTCTCAGTCTTGACACTTTGGAAGATTACTAGCCAGGTGTTTTGTAGAATGTCCCTCAATTTGGGTTTTAGCCAATATTTCCTCATGATTATATTGGGGTTATAGAACACTGCCATGGAAGTGAGATGCCCTTCCCATCATACCATGTCATGGGGTATATGATTTCCATCATCTCACAGTACTGGTGAGGTAAACTTTGACCACTTGATTAAGGTGATGTGTGCCAAGTTTTCCCACTATAAAGTTGCTACATTTTGTCTTTTAAAACCTGTATGATTAGAAGCGAATCACGAAGTGTAGCCTATGTTAAAAAGGAGGAGAATTAGAGGTAGAAATTCTACCTCTTGGAGGCAGTAATATAAAAAAAACTTTAGGGATATATGTTAAAACTACCACAGTAAATATATTGGGAAAAGACTGAGACTATATAAATATCCTGTTTCTCTTTGATATTTTGCTTACTACTTTTAGTATTCATCCATGAATCTTGCCAAAGCAAATATTACGGGGTAATTTTCTATTTGCCTTATTCCTCCTACATTTATTATTTATCATTATTCTGTATGAAAGGTTTGTCACTTATTTATTCTTTTTTAGAGGCAGGATCTTTCTCTGTCACCCAGGCTGGAATGCAGTGAGGCAATCATATTTCACTATAACCTCAAACTCCCGGGCTCAAGAGATCCTCCTATCTCAGCCTCCCAAGTAGTGGGAGGCTACTCACCTCCCATGGTGATGGGAGGCATCACCATGCCTGGCTAAATTTAATTTTTTCTGTGGAGGAGGGGTCTCCCTATGCTGCCCAGGCTGGTCTTGAACTCCCGACATCAAGCAGTCCTCCCACTTTGGCCTCTCAAAATGCTGGGATTACAAGTATAAGCCACCACACAGCCGACTTTTTAATTTATTGAACCATTTATTTACATGTAGGTATCCATGAATATGAAGTGACAGATATTTATTTTATTTTTTGTGCTATCATGCAACACTGTTGTTTCATTGCTCAAAAAGCTTTGCCCACTGGAGATATGTTAGGTTGGTTTTTTGTATTCTAAGACATCTCATTCCTTTGTCTTTTTTAAAGCACTTCCTTTTTGGTATTCATCAAAATTTATTAATTAAATATTTTATTTATTAATTAAAACTATTCATTATTTTTTCCATTGTAATTTGTACCATTGTTCTGGTGTCTTCCATGCCTATGTAAACAATTCATCCAGTAGCAGTAATATCTCAATTCTGCAACCTCATCAACTCCCATGATAGTTATCTCCACTTGACTTTAGCCACCTATTGCAGTGGCCCAGGGCTGGATTTTGTCATCACCTGGAATGGCACTACTTTTGTAATATCAGGTTTAAATATCCAATTCTTCCTGGTCTCTCAGTCTCTTTCCCCAACAGTTGTCATTTGTCTCATAGGAGCCTTCACTCTCTTCACTTCTCTATTTTCTACCAGTCCATAGATCTCAGAGCTTAGAGCCCACGGGCCAGAACAAAGTGCTACCAGCCCAAAGCACACAATCTTATTAGGCTCTTAGCAGCTGATGAACTCATCTGTTCCTGCACAGAGACAATAAAAATCATCAGAAAGAACACCCTCAACTTCAGCAACAAACTGATGATCTTACCTATCCTTCTCTTATATTTTTCTCCTTTACTCTTATTCCTCCCATGAAGGATTTGATCATATTCCTATGTAAGGCTAATCTTCACCTAGGTTCTGAATCTCATTCTCTGCCTCTTTTCTAACCACCCAGTCTCATGATTTACGCTTCTGTTTACCATATTTTCAAATTCTTCCTTTCTCCTACTGCCTCCTTTACTTGACCATGGAAATAAAGCAAAATGAAACAGAGGCCCTCCCTGAAACCCATGTTACCCTCTAAATACATCCATTGTATTTATTTGCCCCTTAACAGGCAAACCTCTTGAGAATTGTCTGCTCACCTGTCTTCTACTTCTTCGTCCACTATGATTCAGCTTCCATCATCTTGCACTATTTCACTACATTGCTCTTACCAAAGTTGCCAATGGCCTCCATATAACTAAATCCAGTGGGTACTTACCAGTCTTCACCTTACTTGATCATCCTTGTTGATCACACTTCCCTTCTTGAAATCCTCATTTTATTTTGCTTCAGTGACATCTTTTATTTTTTTCTCCATTTATTATGGCTATTCCTCTTTACATATTCTTCAGGGTTCTGATCTAGATCCCCATCTCATATCACATACATTTCTGGGGGAAATTTATCTTCAACTACTATTCCTATGGCTTAAAAATTTGGGTTTCAAGCCTAGACATCTCTCATTAGCCTCAGCCACAGATATCTCTCTGCCCCCTGCATACCAACACTTGACTGTACCTTAAGTAACCCGGATACATACATCCAAAACTAAACTCTACATCTGCCTCCTCAAGCAGGACCTCCTCTTTGATGCTTCTTTTGGCGAAAAGTACCATGATCTCCCTGTAGCTAAAATCAGAAACCCAGGAGTGGAGGGGAAGTCTTTCTTGACTCTTTTATTCCTCAAATAAGAAGCCACATCAACAATTGCTGATTCTACTTCTTAATAGTGCTCAAGCCCTTCTATTTATGTTTATCTTCTCTGAAACCCTTTTTCTCTCAGCAGGATTATGACAATAGCCTTCTAATTGTGTTCTCTGCCTCTAATCTTGTTCCCCACTAATCAGTTCTCCACATGCTGCTTGGATGACTTCCAAATGCAAATGGGAACAAATCCCTTCCTTCAAGTGCTCCAGTTGTCCTTAGTCTAAAACACAAAATTCTAATCTGGATTCAAAAGCCATGCCTGAGCCTGGATTATTTGTCAGGCCTCATCTGTTGTCAGCTTGTTCTTCTAAACTTATATTTTCTCTTGCCTCCAGAAATATTTTATTTTTTGCCTACAATTCTCTTGTCTGCCCTTAATCTTCTTTCAGTTCTCTCAAGTCATTCCCCCACGTCTTCTTTGACCACCTTTCTAACCCCATCAAGATTGGTTAGATGCCCCTCCTTTGTGCTCCCATAGCACCCATATCCTGTTAAAGCACTTGGCAAACAAAATGCATTGTTTACTTGCCTATCTCCCCAGTAAGCAGTTACCGAATACATGAATTCCCTGTTTTTTTTTTAAAAATGATTCCTAACTACCCTCTCTGCTACCGTTCATTTTATTTTTTTTTTCTAGGCAAAAAATGGTTTAAAGCAGAGTTTATTTCAGAAAATCATTTCAGACACATTTCCCCATGGTAACATTATTACAAATTGTACTTAATGTTCTCAGATAATTTAATATTGTTAATAACTCATATCTTAATAATTCCCCTTGGAATTTTCCTACATATTGTCATTGCTCTATAAAATCTCAATTTTCCTTTCTGCCCCTTCCCTATTTATCTCTCATTTTCTTCTTCTATAGCATCTCAGCCCCATTATAGGTTAAATAGGCTTTTGTTTGACTTGGACCTCTTTGCACCATTGGTTATTTGGGAAATGGTGAATTGTAGTTCTTAGCAAGAAAAGAATGTGGTAGCACAGATAATGTTTATACCCTAGTTGAATCCACATCAGTTGGCCAATTGACTATTTCTTTGTTTATAGAAAACTGGAATGGCTAGAGGTTGTGATTGCTACAATGCCTAAGACTCACTGACAGTTACTGAAATGAGATTGCAATTTTTCTGTATATGTTTTCTCTAGACAATTGCTAAGGCACTTCATGGTCACTAAGGATAAAAGTAATAATGAACCAGGCACAGGCCAGGTCAGCAATTTATATATACAAATGTTGATTATTCAAGTTCCTAAAACTCAGGGCGTACACACACACATGCACACATGCACACACACGTACATACCTGTTAACCTGTTATGATTAAAAGTCATCTTGCTGACATTATTTCCTGGGCTATCCATGTGAAAGAAAAATATTCTATGGTGAAAAATCTCTTCTGCCTTGTGGTTGTGACTCCTTGATAAGAGTTGAAATCCCCAAAACTGAATTGGCAATTTACTAATATCTGAGCAGTTAATATTCAGATTCTTGTTGATCCAGCTCAAAAGTACTAGACTGCCCTCTGATTGGCAAAATTTCCAAAACTATGGCTGTTTGCTTGACTGCCCGTCACCTATTGAGGCTGCCTGATGCTTTTGCTGAAACAAAGCAACTCTCTTGGGCTGCCAGGTACTAAGATTATCTGTCTTCTCATGTTGATTTCTGGCAGTCAACAGGCATGCTGCTGTGTCTCTCGGTGTCCTTGTGCAGCAACAAGGGCTTGGTTGCTGCTGGTCAAACATGAAGGTTGTTTATATTAGTGCCTCAGGTACAGGCAGCTACTTCATTGCTCTGTTCACCTAGACCTAATCAGCTAAGATAAGTTTTTCAGTACACTCTTGATGTAGTTTTTCAATCATCTTTATGTCTTGTAGAGTTTGTGTGCAAAAGAGATCATTTTGCCTTCAGATTTTAGTGGTAGCAGCTTATACTAAATTACTATAGCTTACATTTTGAAGGCATGCTCACCATATTGCATAAGTAATAGTTTTATACATAAGTTTAGCCTGTTGACCAGGTAGTTGGTATGCTATCAGCAATCCCTGGTCTAGTCTTTCATCTGTATGGGAGATAGTGTTTGGTCTTAGGTTTGTTCATTGGTTATCATTTATTGAATCTCTAAAATGTTTAAATAATTGACATAGGCATTATAAGGAAATTAAAGACTCTATCATTGTATTAGGAATGATCAGAATGATCAGAATGAGGAATGATCAGAATGAGGAAAACATTCATTCAACAAATTCAAAAAAATATTTTTTGAGTATGTACCTTGTGCAAAGCACTGTGCTAGGTTAGATGCTGGAGATAGCAAAATAAATCCATATGTTCACTTGCCTCAGGATCTTAAGAAGAAGACAGTAGATAAGAATGACATGAGCGGCTGCTCTATGGAGTAGCCATTCTTTTATTCCTTTACCATTTTAATAATCTTGCTTTCACTTTGCACTGCAGACTTACCCTGAATTCTTTCTTGTGTGAGATCCAAGAGCCCTCTCTTGGGATCTGGATCAGGGCCCCTTTCCTGTGACGTATTTCTGGTGACCACAGAAGGGATAACAGTGCAGAAACCATGACCCAGCGGCTACCTTTGAGTAAGTGTTGGGGTCCTGTAACGTATATCTGGTGGACCATTGAAGGTATAATACTAAGAGACCCCTGACTCAAAGGAATATCATCTGCACACATCAGCGGGCTGACTGTGGGTAAGTGGGGTGCATATACCTGGGTAAAGAATGGGTTTAGGTTAGAGGCCCAACTTAGGGGAATGAGGGTCTCTCCTAAGACAGAGTGGGTTAGAGGCCACTCTTTTTGTTTTTATTTTACTTTAAGTTCTGGGATACATGTGCGGAATGTGCAGGTTTGTTATATAGCTATACATGTCCCATAGTTGTTTGTTGCACCTATCAACCTCTCATCTAGGGTTTAAGCCGTGCATGCATTAGGTATTTGTCCTAATGCTCTCCCTCTCCTTGTCCCTCAACAACCCGTCTGATGTTCCCCTCCCTGTGTTCATGTGTTCTTATTGTTCGACCCCCACTTATTAGTGAGAACTTGCAATGTTTAGTTTTCTGTTCCTGTGTTAGTTTGCTGAGAATGATGGCTTCCAGCTTCATCCATGTTCCTGCAAAAGACATGAACTCGTGCTTTTTTACGTCTCCATAGTATTCGGTGGTATATAGGTGCCACATTTTCTTTATCAGTCTATCATTGATGGGCATTGGGTTGGTTCCAAGTCTTTGCTATTGTAAACAGTGCAGCAGTAAACATATGTGTGCATGTGTCTTTATAACAGAATGATTTATAATTCTTTGGGTACATACCCAATAATGGGATTGCTGGGTCAAATGGTATTTCTGGTTCTAGATACTTGAGGAATCGTCGTGCTGACTTCCACAATGGTTGAACTAATTTACACTTCCACCAACAGTGTCAAAGCATTCCTATTTTCCCATATCTTTTCCAGCATCTGTTATTTCCTGACTTATTAATAATCACCATTCTAACTGGTGTGGGATGGTATTCATTATGGTTTTGATTTGCATTTCTCTAATGACCAGTGATGATGAACTTTTTTTCATATGTTTGTTGGCCACATAAATGTCTTCTTTTGAGAAGTGTCTTATTTTGATAACTGTCTGTGCATATCCTTTGCCCACATTTTGATGTGGTTGTTTTGAGTTTTTTTTTTTTTGTAAAATTATTCAAATTCCTTGTGGATTCTGGTATTAGACCTTTGTCAGATGGGTAAATTGCAAAAATTTTATCTCATTTTGTAGGTTGTTGGTTCACTCTGATGCTAGTTTCTTTTGCTGTGTAGAAGCTCTTTAACTTAATTAGATGCCATTTGTCAATTTTGGCTTTTGTTGCAACTGCTTTTGGTGTTTTAGTCATGAAGTCTTTGTCCATGCTTATGTCCTGAATGGTATTGTCTAGGTTTTCTTCTAGAGTGTTTATGGTTTTGGGTTTTACATTTAAGTCTGTAATCCATCTTAATTTTTGTATAAGATCTAAGGAAAGGGTCCAGTTTCAGTTTTCTGAATAGGGCTAGCCAGTTTTCCCAACACCATTTATTAAATAGGAATCCTTTCCGCATTGCTTGTCTTTGTCAGGTTTGTCAAAGATCAGATGGTTGTAGATGTGTGGTGTTATTTCTGAGGTCTCTGTTATGTTCCGTTGGTCTATACATCTGTTTTGGTACCAGTACCATGATGTTTTAATTACTGCAGTAAATAGTTTGCAGTATAGTTTAAATTCAGGTATCGTGATGCCTCCAGCTTTGTTCTCTTTACTTAGGATTGTGTTGGCTATACGGGCTCTTTTTTGGTTCCATATGAAATTTAAAGAAGTTTTTTCTAATTCTGTGAAGAAAGCCAATGGCAGCTTGATGGGAATAGCATTGAATCTATAAATTGCTTTGGACAGTATGGCCATTTTCATGATATTGATTATTCCTATCCATGCGTATGGAATGTTTTTCCATTTGTTTGTGTCCTCTCTGATTTCCTTGAGCAGTGGTTTGTAGTTCTCCTTGAACAGGCCCTTCACATCCCTTGTAAGTTGTATTCCTAGGTGTTTTATTCTCTTTGTAGCAATTGTGAACGGGAGTTCACTCATGACTTGGCTCTCTACTTGTCTGTTATTGGTGTACGGGAATGCCTGTTATTTTTGCACACTGATTTTGTATTCTGACACTTTGCTGAAATTGCTTATCAGGTTAAGGAGTTTTTGATATGAAATGATGGAGTTTTCTAAATATAGAATCATGTTATCTGCACTCAGAGGCAATTTGACTTCCTCTCTTCCCTTTCAAATGCCCTTTATTTCTTGCTCTTGCCTGATTGCCCTGGCCAGAAGTTCCAATACTATGTTGAATAGGACTGGTGAGAGAGGACATCCTTGTCTTGTGCCAGTCTTCAAAGGGAATGCTTCCAGCTTTTGCCCATTCAGTATGATATTGGCTGTGGGTTTGTCATAAATAGCTCTTATTATTTTGAGATATGTTCCATCAATAACTAGTTTATTGAGAGTTTTTTGCATGAAGTGATGTTGAATTTTATTGAAGGCCTTTTCTGCCTCTATTGAGATAATCATGTGGTTTTTGTCATTGGTTCTGTTTATGTGATGGATTATGTTTATTGATTCGCGTATGTTGAACCAGCCTTGCAACCCTGGGATGAAGCCAACTCAATTGTGGCGGATAAGCTTTTTGATGTGCTGCTGGATTTAGTTTGCCAATATTTTATTGAGAAGTTTTGCATCGATGTTCATCAGGGATATTGGCTTGAAATTTTCTTTCTTTGTTGTGTCTCTGCCAGGTTTTGGTATCAGGATGATGCTGGCCTCATAACATGAGTTAGGGAGGAGTCCCTCTTTTTCTACTGTTTTGAACAGTTTAAGAAGGAATGGTACCACCTCCTCTGTACCTCTGGTGGAATTTGGCTGTGAATTTGCCTGGTTTGGGAATCTTTTGGTTGGTAGGCTATTAATTACTGTCTCAATTTCAGAACTTCTTATTGGTCTATTCAGGAATTTGACTTCTTACTGGTTTATTCTTGGGAGGGTGTATTTGTCCAGGAATTTATCCATTTCCACTAGATTTTCCAGTTTATTTGTATAGGGGTGTTTGTAGTCTTCTCTGATGGTAGACTGTATTTCTGTGGGATCAGTGGTGATATCCTTTTTATCATTTTTTATACTGTCTACTTGATTCTTTTCTCTTTTCTTCTGTATTAGTGCAGCTAGCAGTCTATTTTGTTAATCTATTTGATCTATTTTGTTAATCTTTTTTAAAAACCAACTCCTGGATTCATTGATTCTTTGAAGGGCTTTTCGTGTCTCTATATCCTTCAGTTCTGCTCTGATCTTAGTTATTTCTTGTCTTCTGCTGCCTTTTGAATTTGTTTGCTCTTACTTCTATAGTACTTTTAATTGTGATGTTAGTGTGTCTATTTTAGACCTTTCCTGCTTTCTGATGTGGGCATTTAGTGCTATAAATTTCCCCCTAAACACTGCTTTAGCTGTGTCCCAGAGATTCTGATACATTGTCTTTTTGTTCTTATTGGTTTCAAAGAGCTTATTTCCCATTCTTTCTTCTTTAATTTTGGTATTTACCCAGGAGTCATTTGGGAGCAGGTTGTTCAATTTCCTTGTAGTTGTGTGATTTTAAGTGAGTTTTTAAATCCTGAGTTCTTATTTAATTGCACTATGGTCTGAGTGACTGTTTGCTATGATTTCCATTCTTTTGCATTTGCTGAGGAGAGTTTTACTTCCAATTATGTGGTTGATTTTAGAATAACTGCAATGTGATGCTGAGAAGAATATGTATTCTGTTGATTTGGGGTGGAGAGTTCTGTAGATATCTATTAGGTCTGCTTGGTCCAGAGCTGACTTCAAGTCCTGAATATCCTTATTAATTTTCTGTCTTGTTGATCTGTCCAATGTTGACAGTGGGGGTTAAAATCTCCTGCTAGTATTGTGTGGGAGTCTAAGTCTCTTCGTTGGTCTCTAAGAACTTGTTTTATGAATCTTGGTGCTCCTGTATTAGGTGCATGTATATTTAGTATAGTTAGCTTTTCTTGTTGCATTGAACCCTTTACCATTTTGTAATGCTCTTCTTTGTCTTTTTGATTTTATTGGTTTAAAGTCTGCTTATCAGAGACTAGGATTGCAAGCCCTTCTTTTTTTTTCTTTTCTTTACATTAGCTTGGTAAATATTTCTCCATCTTTTTATTTTGAGTGTATGTATGTCTTTGCATGTGAGATGGGTCTCCTGAATACAGCACACCAATGAGTCTTGACTCTTTTTTTTTTTTAATATATTTTATTGCACTTTAGGTTCTGGGGTACATGAGCAGAACATGGAAGATCATTGCATAGGTACATACATGCCAATGTGGTTTGCTGCCTCCATCCTCGTCACTTATATTTGGCATTTCTCCCTATGTTATCCCTCCCCAACTGCCTACCCCCTGCAGTCCCTCCTCTAATCCCCCACAACAGACCCCAGTGTGTGATGCTCCCCTCCTTGTGTCCATATGTTCTCATTGTTCAACACCCACCTGTGTGTGAGAACATGCTGTGTTTGGTTTTCTGTTCTTGTGTCAGTTTGCTGAGAATGATAGTTTCCAGATTCATCTGTGTCCCTACAAAGGACACAAACTCTTCGTTTTTTATGGCTGCGTAGTATTCCATGGTGTATATGTGCCACATTTTCTTTGTCCAGTGTATCATCCATGGGCATTTGGGTTGGTTCCAAGTCTTTGCTATTGTAAACAGCGCCACAGTGAACATATGTGTGCATGTGTCTTTATAATAGAATGATTTATAATCCTTTGGATATATACCCAGTAATGGAATTGCTGGATCAAATGGAATTTCTATTTCTGGGTCCTTGAGGAATCGCCACACTGTCTTCCACAATGGTTGAACTAATTTACACTCCTACCAACAGTGTAAAAGTGTTCCTATTTCTCCACATCCTCTCCAGCATCTGTTGTCTCCAGATTTTTTAATGATTGCCATTGTAAGTGGCATGAGAGGGTATCTCAATGTGGAATTGATTTGCATTTCTCTAATGAACAGTGATAATGAGCATTTTATCATATGTTTTTTGGACTCATAAATGTCTTCTTTTGAAAAGTGTCTGTTCATGTCCTTTGCCCACTTTTAAATGGGTTTGTTTGGTTTTTTCCTTGTAAATCTGTTTTAGCTCTTTGTAGATTCTGGACATTAGCCCTTTGTCAGATGGGTAGATTGCAAAAATTTTTTCTCATTCTTTTGGTAGCTGGTTCAATCTAATGATTGTTTCTTTTGCCGTACACAGCTCTGGAGTTTAATTAGATCACATTTGTCTATTTTGGCTTTTGTTGCCAATGCTTTTGGTGTCTTAGTCATGAAGTCCTTGCCTATGCCTATGTCCTGAATGGTTTTGCCTAGGTTTTCTTCTAGGGTTTTTGTGGTGTTAGGTCTTATGTTTAAGTCTTTAATCCATCTGGAGTTAATTTTAGTATAAGGTGTCAGGAAGGGGTCCAGTTTCAGCTTTCTGCACATGGCTAGCCAGTTTTCTCAACACCATTTA
>CAUYLG010051306.1:0-58961 GCA_963573385.1 Cacajao melanocephalus | reverse complement strand
AAAAAGTCGCGCTGGCGACCCGTGTGGCTCCTCCGCCGGGAATCTCCTAGTCTGTGGGCAACAAAAATTCGTCTGAAAGTGCGGTGTCCACTCGCTCTCTGCGCTTTCACTGGGAGCTACAATCCTGAGCTGTTGTTAATCGACCATCTTGGATCTCTCTCCATCTCATGCATTTTCAATTGATTTTTGTATATGGTATAAGAGTCAAATTTCTTTTTCGTTTTTCTTTTTTTTTTTTTTTTTGTTGCATATGGATATCCAGTTTTCATGCCACCATTTACTGAAAAGACTGTCCTTTCCCCATTGGGTATTCTTAGTCTCTTTGTTGAAAAATAGTTGACATACATATATGGACTTATTTCTGGGCTCTCTATTCTGTTCCATTGGTCTATGTGTCTGCTATTATGGCACTAACATACTGTTTTGATTCAGTAGTTTTGTAATATAGCATGAAATCATGATATGTGATGCCTCCACCTTTGTTCCTCTTTTTAAAGTTTTCTAATCAACAAATAGTAGTTGTATATATTTAAGGCGTACTATGTGTTTTGATAAATGTATATACATTATGGAATGATTAAATGAAGCTAATTAACATACCCATCACCTCACATACTAGACAGGAACAGAAAGATAAATACCATATGATCAGGAGCTAAGCTGTGAGTACACAAAGGTGTAAGAATGATACAATGGACTCTGAGGACTCAAGGGAAAAGGTGGGAGGGAAGTGAGGAATAAAAGACTACACACTGGGTATAGTGTACACTGCTCAGGTTATGGGTGCACCAAAATCTCAGAAATCACCACTAAACAACTTATTCATGTAACCAAACACCACTTGTTCCCCAAAAAGACATTGAAATAATAATAATAATAAGTAACGCATGATCTCACTGATATGTGGAATCAAAAAAGTCAAACTCTTGGCAGCAGAGAGTAGCATGGTGGATACCACAGGCTGGAGGATTGGGCAGGGAAATGAGAAGATGTTGGTCAAAGGGTACAAAAATTCAGTTAGATAGGAAGAAAATTTCTGGAGCTTGATTGTACTGTATGATGACTATAGTTAATAAGTTGCCACTTAAAAATTCCTTAGCTGTGGTGGCTCACATCATGTCTATAATCCCAACACTTTGGGAGGCTGAGGTGAAAGAATCACTTAAGTCTAGGAGTTCCAGCCTGGACAACATAGCAAGACCCCCATCTCTACAAGAAGTAAAAAATTTTAAAAGTAAGAAAGTAAAAAATTAGTCAGTTATGGTTGTGTGTGTGCCTATAGTGCCAGCCACTCAGGAGGATTACTTAAAACCAGAAGTTCCAGGCTGCAGTGAGCTATGATCACACCACTGCACTTTAGCCTGGGCAACAGAGTGAGACCCTGTCTCAACAATAGTAACAATAATAATTTAAAGAAGTTAAAAGAGAAAATATTGGCAGAAGAGTGAATATACTTGCCTTCTATTTTTCAGTAAGAAGGTACAGAAACATTCCCCAGACATAATATCCACTTCTGTAATACATTCAGGCAATGATGATACAACCATCTCACATAAAGTTGGTTCAAACAGTAATTTTCAAATATTCACCATAATCCCATCAAACATTGTATTTCCATATCCTCCCAATCTAACTATAGCCCCTGTTAGGACTCCATTACCAGGTCTTGGAACCAGAGTACCTGAGGCTCCCATGTCAAGAGTCCCAGAAATGTCTTTTCTCTACCTCCTGACCATTTTATCACTCATGTGAAAATGGTCTTGTGTGACCAGCCAGAGGTTGGGCAAAGGAACCCCAGGACCTCTTGTCAGCCCTTATCTTGATTAGACAGCCCCAGATGTCGATGTGGATAACAATGGCATCTATGTCAAGGTTTCCTTGTGAAGAGTAAATGCATTATAGCCATAAAGTGCCTCAAATAGTGTCTGACACAGCATAATCTCTCAATAAACTTTGTTTTGGTTGACTCAAACTATTAATATTTATACACTTCTAACAATATATCAAATATGACCAGGTGTGGTGGGCACTCCAGCTGGGGCAACAAAGCAAGATTCTGTCTCAAATAATAAAAATAAAATAATAAAAACTTAGGATAGTGGAAGAAGTGTTTCTGATCCCACATAAATACAATCCCTGTTTCCACCCCAGCCATGCTAGTATAACTTCCTATATGCATTTCTGATGGTACTGAGTGGCTTTAATTTTATTTTATTTTTGAGACAAAGTCTTGCTCTGTCAGCTAGGCTGGAGCCCAATGGCGTGATCTTGGCTCACTACAACCTCCACCTCCCGGGTTCAAGCAATTCTTCCGGCTCAGCCTCCCGAGTGGCTGGGATTATAGGTATGCACCACCATGCCCGGCTTATTTTTGTATTTTTTAGTAGAGACAGGGTTTCACCATCTTGGCCAGGCTGGTCTTGAACTCCTGACCTCGTGATCCACCTGCCTTGGCCTTCCAAAGTGCTGGGATTACAGGCATAAGTCACCATGCCTGGCTGAGTGGCTTTACTTTACAGCCAGTGTTGATAATTTATCTGCCCAAGACTAAACACAGACTGGTTCTTATCCCTTATTTTTTAACACCTTTCAGATTTTTACATTATAGCCAAAAATTTTATGATTGAAGAAGATAACAGAAACACAACTAATTGAGAAGCTTCTCTGAGTACTTTGGGCCTCTTAGAGTGGGATGCTAGGTTTAGAAGTCTGATTGTATTTCATAAGACTTAGTGTGTATAGTGAATTTGAAGATAGATCTGACAAGAACACTGTGTCCTATATACCCTAGTAGAATACCTACATAACTACTCATTCACTTTATAAATGTTTGTGTCATTATGAAGTGTCAGTCACCATAAAAGAAAGGAAGGAATGCAGGACTAGTCATAAATTTGAGTTGGAACTACGGAGAAGATAAGGGTGTCATTTATAAGTACGGAGAAGATAAGGGTGTATGATAAGGATGGCTTGCTAAAGCAAAATTGTATTTGGGGCATGTTATTTTTAAGATGATTATTAGCTATCCAAATAGATGTTTGGAGCTCAGAGGAGGAGTCTGAGGCAGGGATTTGAATTTGGGAGTTGTTAGCCCACATGTGTACCAGTCAGCTATTGCTCCAATGTGCTGCATAACAAATGATCACAAAAATCCCAGAGGCAAAACATCAAATATTTATTTAGCTCACAAATCTGGGAGTTGTTCTGCATTGGGCTCCACTGAGCCATTTAGCTACTCTTGTGTCTGTAGTAGTGCCAGAAGTGCTAAAGTGAGCAAACCCAACTACACAACTACACAAGCATGTTTAAAGCCTCTGTTCATATTTTACTGGTTAACATTCCATTGCCCAAAACAAGTCACATAGCAAAGGGCATGAATATACAAGGAACAAGGAAATGGGACCATTAATTTTCTAGAATCTGGTAGTGAAAGTCAAGGTCCTTGGACCATGAGATGAAACCACCTTCTGAAGGAGAAAGAAAAAAAAGACCTATTGAAAGAAAGGTCACAGCCAGGCATGGTAGCTTACACCTGTAATCCTAGCATTTTGGGAGGCCAAGGTGGGCAGATCACTTGAGCCTAGAAGTTTGAGACCAGCCTGGGCACCATAGTGAAACCCCGTCTCTACAAAAAATACCAAAAAAAAAAAAAAATAGCTGGGTATGGTGGCGCATGCTTGTAGTCACAACTATTCAAGAGGCTGAGGCAAGGGTCACTTGAATCCAAGAGGTCGAGGCTGCAGTGAGCTGTGATTTTATACAGCCTTTCAGGATAATTTCCAACTTTTATGAAACAGTAGAAACCTGATACAAAACAGACAAGCATGATAAAAGAAATCGGCCAGGCACAGTGGCTCATGCCTATAATCCCAACACTTTGGGAGGCCGAGGCAGGCAGATCACGAGGTCAGGAGTTCCAGATCAGCCTGACCAACATGGTGAAACCCTGTCTCTACTAAAAATACAAAAATTAGCTGGGCATGGTGGCGCACACCTGCAATCCCAGCTACTTAGGAGGCTGAGGAAGAAGAATCATTTGAACCCAGGAGGCGGAAGTGGCAGTAAGCCAAGATCGCACCACTGTACTCCAGCCTGGGCGACAGAGCAAGATTCCATCTCAAAAAAAAACAAAAAAAGAAAAAAAAGAAAGAAATCACAGGACAAACCTGTCATCAACATAGACACAGAAATACTTTTTTTAAAGTAACATATTAAATCTAGCAAAAATGTAAAGGCGAATAAACCATATCCAAGTGTGGTTTATTTCAGTAATAGATGTTATTTTACCATATGAAAATCAAAGAATATATAATTCACCTTATTAAGAGATTTAAGGATTTTTTTTCCAGACCTCTCAGGGATGACAAGGATTTCTCAAAGACCCTGATACATGCAGAGAAGGCACTAGATAAAATCTAACGTCCACTCATGATTTTTACAAAACAATCTTGACAATCCAAGAATAAAACAGAATTCTCTTAATTTGATAAAGGTTATTTATAAAAAAAAAAAAACTTCTAGGTAGTATCATACTTAATGGTGAAATATTAAACACGTTTCCCTACGTTCAGAAACAAGGCAAAGATATTCATTTTCATCATTTCTATTCATTACTTAAAGAAATAAAGCAAGAAAAATAAACAAAAAATAAAGTTTAGAAATTAGGTAAGACTTTCTTTTATTGGTATTAACAGGATAATATATATAAAAAATCCAAAATAATCCACAAAGTATTTGAATAAATAATTGGATTTATAAATGTCACCAGCTATAAAGGCAATATACAAAAAGATACTGCAATTCTATGTACTAGCCAAAAATATTGAAAAACAAGTTTAAAATATTTACAAAGCAAAATATTCCACATATCTAGAAATAAATTAAACAAATCAAGACTTCCACAATTAAAACTTTAAAACATTGTTAAGAAAAGTTAAAGACAACCTAGGTAAATGGACAATTATACCGCATTCATTAATTGGAAAACTCAATATTGTAAAGATGTCAATTATCCTTAGGTTGTTTTATAAAGTCAATGCAATCACAAGCATAGTACCAAAAAATTTGTGAAAATTAATCCTGAGATTCCAAAATTAATTTAGAAAACATGGGAACACAGAAGGCAAGACAATAAAGAAGAAAAAAGCTGGAAGGCTCTCACTACCAGATTTCCAAAAATATTACAAAGCAACATAAATTAAGATAGTATGGTAATGGTGCAAGGAAAGACAAATGAACCAAGGGGCAGACATTGCCTAAGCAGAGGGGAAAGTATGGTCTCTTTGATAAATCTATATATACACACCTTGATCCTACCTCACGCACTATAAAAAAATTATTCAAAGTAGATCACAGATCTAAATAAAAACAATAAAGAATACAGAAGAAAGCATAGGAGAATAGATTCATTATCTTGGTCCAGGCAAATAATTCTTAAACAAGTGTCAGATCTCAAGTTGGTCTTTATGCTCATTAAAGATTGAGCAGGAATCTTTAGCGATCTAAAGACATGTTAACAGATGACACCTGACTTTTCTAAAATGCTATCTAGGAACTCCTAGCAGAGCCCAGACTTCACAGCTCCCACTTGCCTAAGACCAGCATGATAGCTAACAATATTACCACTATTTTTAGATCCTACCTGCCCACTGCTGCCTCCTCCCTTCTCCACATGTGTCAATGCCAGAACTCTGATTCAGTCAGTGTAGACTCTAACCCAGTATCTGGATAAGCATGGGCGCTAACCCTAAACAAATGAGAGTATTACATTCCCCAGGCCAGTGACTAGAGTACAGCAGGCAAGTGAGCCAGTCAGAGCCAACTAGATTCAATTCTGATAATCATATTGGAACTGTTCAAAAAAATAATCACTCTTTTCTCCCTGAGACTATAAGCTGGGAAAAAAGCAGCCAGAGTTTCTGGGGCCTGCTATGAAGAGACAACCTGCTTGGAACAAAAGCTAATGCGAGAGGATACACAGCCAAGACAGGGAGACAGAATTCAACTAGATAACATTTTTTTTAGTCCCAGGATTTAGCCATGCCTGAAACTTGTTATACCCAAGGACTTTTTAGTAATAAATTATTTAAGCCAACAAATTCCCTTTAAAGAGTCAAAAGACAAGACGGAGATTGGGAAACGTTATCTGTAATATATGTATATATAATATACATATTTTATGTATATGTGTAATATATAATACATGGTTTATACACATGTATGCATGTGTACCTAGGTATAGAAACACATACATACAATAAAGGACATGTAACCAGAAGAAAACCCTTCAACTTTTCTTTTAAAAAAGGAACCATAAATCAGTGAAATGTTTCAACAGGTACCCTCACAAAAAAAATCCAAATAGCCAATAAGCACACTAAAAAGTCCTCAAAATCATTACACATCAGGTAAATGCAGGCTCTGCTGAATGACTAAAATCAGAAAGCACTGGCCAGGTGTGTGAAACAACTGCAACTTTTATACATTGTTTTGGGGATTCTTAGTGGAACCAGTATTTTTTTGAAAACTAGAATACCTACCAAAACTAAACTGAAAGTCTACCCTATGATTCAGGAAATTCATTCCTGCACATATAGCACATACCAAGATAAGTAAGCCCATACATCTATCAAAAGAGCAATTAAAAGTCAACTACACATTTTGTTGAGCAAAAGAAGCCAAAACACATACCTGTACATATTCTATTTTCACATTTAGATGAAAATCAAGAACAAACACACCAAGTCAATTATAATAAGAGTCAAAATTATGGTTGCCCTGTGGAGTAATTAATCACTGAGAAAGAGGATGAAGGAATTTCCTAATGTCCTGGAAATGTTCTCTGTTTACTAGGACGTATACACACATGAAATTTCATCAAGCTGTACACTGAAGATTAGCATACTTCATGCATGTTAGTGTATGTATAACATAATAAAATAAAAAGTGATTAAGGGGAAGCAGTAGAATACTTTTAAAGGGAAACTATAATTGTAATAGAGTTATACTTTTAAAGGGAAAATATAATACTATAGCTAAAAGTGCCTGAAGCAATTCATCTTCTTACATTAAGAAAAAAAAGCAGTAAAATCTTTTCTGTTTGAAGGTGTCAAGTATAAATCTTCCTCCATTAACACAAGATGACACCCTGTGGAGGCGTACCTCAATTACCAAGGGGAACTTCTCTCACTCTCCACAGCTCTTACTTTCGAGACTTGCAAAAATATCTTTCCCCATGAATAGAGTGACATGATGTGATTGGACTGTGTAAGACGACAGACTACAAAATGGCAATCCCAGAGCTTGCCAGAAAATCCAAGAAGCTGTATATGGTGATAGCTGTAGAGCTGCTGCCTCAGAGGACACTGAAGTCAAGCAAGCATTTAATGTTCAGTGTTTTGTTTTGTTTCTGAGAAAGGGTTCCACTCTGTCACTCAGGCTGGAGTGCTTCAAACTCCTGGGCTCAAGTGATCCTCCTGCCTCAGCCTTCTGAGTAGCTGGGACTACAGGTATATACCATCACACCCAGCTATAAAATTCAGTTTTGAGCAAATATTGATCAATGAGTCCAACAATCAGAAAGATGAGCTGAAAACTAGGTCACCAGGCCTTTAAACATCTGTCTCCCTGTCTGATGGCCCCACTAAACATAGCATAACGGCTTTTTCTTCCCTTATGCCTTCCACATTTCATACAAACTCTTTAGACAAGTGTAACAGAACTGGAGAAAAAAGTGATTCTGGGAAATGTAGTTAATGTCACACAATTTTTATACTCAAAACACTGGATCCAATTCCCAGCCATGAGCAAGGACAAAGAACAAAATATAAAAATAGTATATTAAATTAATTTCTGCTGAATTACTCACTGGAAAAGAAAGGCTTTTAATAGTGAAAATTGATCATCTCAAAACCTTAAGGTCTCTTAGCAAAAAAGAACAAGAAAAATACTGAGAGGGCAATTTCCATTATCTGCCATGTACACTAAAAGCAAAACACCAACAAAAACCAAGGTGTCAATATATAATGACTACCCACTTAAAGAACAATGAACATTAATTAGAACCCACTTTTTAAAAAAAGACCACTCGTGCCTATACAGGAAAAATATTTCATATCCTCCATGGACCCAAAAGACTTTATAATAGAAATTATATTGATATCAGAACCAAAATTAAAGCACCTCAGAATAAAAAGTATGTGGCTAGAGCTGGAAAGGTAAATTTATCACCTTCAATGTTCCTATCAGTAAACACTGGTAATCAACGAGCCAGTAGTTCACCTTAAGGATGAGGCACTGATCTTCATTTCTGGTATGAATTTTATTTACATAATAAGCAATGTTCATAAAGGCTTTAGCACATGATTTACATACACAGGGTTTCTCTAAGGTATCCTCAAATCTTCAAAATGATGAGCAACAATTTCCTACTTTCTTACATTCACAAGGTGTCTCCACAGTATGAGATCTCACAAGCTGTCTAGGATCTGAAGCTCTGCAGACATTCCCATATTCCTTACATTTGTATGTTTTCTCTAGTGTGAGTTTTCACATGTCTTCGAAAGTAGGCAGGACAAACAAAGGCTTTCCCACATTCCTTACATTCATAGGGTTTCTCTCCAGTGTGGCTTCTCACATGCCTTCGAAAGGATGAGGGACAACTGAAGGCTTTCCCACATTCCAGACATTCAAAGGGTTTCTCTCCAGTGTGCATTCTTGCATGTACAGTAAGGTATGAAGAATGACGAAATGCTTTCCCACATTCCTTACATTCATAGGGCTTTTCCCCAGTGTGCGTTCTCATGTGGATCCTAAGGGCTGAGGGATAAATAAAGGCTTTCCCACATTTCTTACATTCATAAGGTTTCTCTCCAGTGTGAGTTCTGATATGTACTGTAAGGTGGGAGGAACTAATGAAGGCTTTCCCACATTCCTTACATTCATATGGCTTCTCTCCACTGTGAGTTCTTAAGTGTTCAGTGAGGGACGAGGAACGACTAAAGGTCTTCCCACACTCCTTACATTCATACTGTATCTTTCCAGTGTGATCTCTCACATGTGCCCTAAAGGATGAGGGACAACTAAAGGCCTTCCCACATTCCTTACATTCGTAGGGCTTCTCTCGACTTTGATTTTTCACATGTGTATTAAGGGAAGTGGGAAGATAGAAGGCCTTTCCACATTCCAGACATTCATAGGGTTTTTCTCCAGTGTGTTTTCTCATATGGATACTCAAGGAGGAAGGACAATTGTAGGCTTTCCCACATTCCTTACATCTGTAGGGTTTCTCTCCGGTATGTGTCCTCACATGTACAGTGAGTTTTGAGGACTCGCTGAAGGCCTTCCCACACTCTTTACATTCATATGGCTTCTCTCCAGTGTGAATTCTTATATGTATTATAAGGTGAGACGAAGAACTGAAGGCCTTCCCACATTCCTTACATTCATATGGCTTATCTCCGCTATGAATTCTTTTGTGTTTGGAGAGTGAGGAGGAACAACTGAAGGCCTTCCCACATTCCTTACATTCATAAGGCTTATCTCCACTATGAATCCTTTTGTGTTCTGTAAGCGATGAGGAACAACTGAAAGCTTTTCCACATTCCTTACATTCATAGTTTGTCTTTCCCACGTGAAGCTTCATATGTGCCCTAAAGAATGAGGAACAACTGAAGGCTTTGGTACATTCCTTACATTCATAGGGCTTCTCTTCTGTGGGGGTTTTCATATGCTTCTTAAAACAAGCAAGAAAATGGAAGGCCTTCCCACATTCCTTGCACTGATAGGGTTTGCTTCCAGTATGAGACCTGATGTGATTCTTAAGGGATGAATGATCCACAAAGGCCTTTCCACACTCGTGGCATTCACAGGATTTTACTTCAGTCATTCTCTTGAGTGAATCAAGATTTGGAACTTGGCTGAAGGTCTGTTCATGTTGATTTTCTTCACCATGTTCATAGATGTTCTCTACCATAGGATTTCTTATAAAAATGAAAGACACATTATTAGTAATATATTTTTACCTATTTCATTGAATGTGTATGTTTTCTGGCCTTCAGTCAAGTTGTAAGTTGAAAGTTCTCACAGAGGGCTCTACCACAGCCAATATTGTCACCATGTTTTTGACTCACGTATTTTTCTGATAATTGTTTACAACTGAAGTATGTGTCAAACATTCAAAATCTCAGTCTCATTTGTGGAAAAAATTAACTCATGAAAATTCTCAGTGAGTGCAGTGACTCACACCTGTAATCCCAACACTTTTGGAGGCCAAGATGGGTGGATCACAAGGTCAGGAGTTCAAGATTAGCCTGGCCAAGATGCTGAAACCCCATCTCTCCTAAGAATACAAAAATTACCTGGGCATGGTGGTGCGTGCCTGTAGTCCCAGCTACTCGGAAAGCTGAGGCAGGAGAATTGCTTGAGCCCGGGCAGCAGAGGTTGCAGTGAGCTGAGATCACACCACTACACTCCAGCCTGGGTGACAAAGCAAGACTCCATCTCAAAAAAAAAGAAAAAAAAATTCTCAAATCACAATCTTTGTTCCAGGCTTATTTATATAGACATATTTCTTAAATTTCATAATATTTTATGATTCTCTCCTGAGGCACTACTTTCTCATGCATGGCACTCACCTCAAATGTCTCTCGTGCCTTTTGTTCTGATAATCAATACCACAGGATTCCAGGTTTTCATGTAAACTGGAGAACCAGGAATCATTCCTTTTGCATCCTACTATTTTCTGTTCATTGGATATTTTTTCTCCACAAATATCTGGTGGGGCAACTGATTCATTAGTTTTAAGTTGAGTCTCAAAACCTGAAACAAAAAAAGTGAAAGCTTCTGTGAACAAAGGACTTTTAGCAGAGTGGCTATTTCAGGACTTTGGTATTGATAGACGCAAGGGTCAAAATGGTAAGCAATTAACAAAGAAATAATTATATGAAGATTGAGACTAACATAACTAGAATAGTATTAGGAGAACAAAACAAAAATTGGACAAAATGCACATGACCAGGCTGGGCGCGATGGCTCACACCTGTAATCCCAGCACTTTCGGAGGCCGAGGCAGGCAGATCATGAGAAAAGGAGATCGAGACCATCTTGGCCAACATGGTGAAATCCAGTCTCTACTAAAATACAAAAAATTAGCTGGGCATGGTGGGGCACACCTGTAGTCCTAGCTACTCACGAGGCTGAGGCAGGGGAATCACTTGAACTCAAGAGGCAGAGATTGCAGTGAGCCAAGATTGCACCACTGCACTCTAGCCTGGCAACAGAGCAAGATTCCGTCTCAAAAAAAAAAAAAAAAAAAAGCATATGACCAAATACTAACTTACAAAGAGGAAATATGGAAAGTCTTTGCCAAGAACAAGGAAGATGTGAGAGGACTAACAAAAAGTCAAAATAGTCATCTGAGATATCTGCGGAAGATGAGCTTCCTCATATAAAACAAAGTTTATTTTTGTTTTTGATTTTAAGTTGATTTTCTTCCCCCAACCAAAACAGTTTCTCCCAAGGGTTCTTGCCTTCCTGGTGGTCTCTCACACAGATGCCCTGGATAAGTTCTCTCTTCACTATCTGCAGGTCGTCCTCTTGTTCCCACTGGGAGATCAGATGGGGTGTGTGTAGCAGATACCCTGCACAAGCAGAAAGCCATATCATGAGAGAAAATGATGAAGAATCACAAACATTTCCGTAAGACAGAAAAAAACTTCAGTCTTCTGATATTCCAAAAATGGACAACTGTAAGTTTAACTGCAACAAAATGTCAAATAAATTTATTTATTTATTTATTTATTTTTTAATAAAAGGAGAAGTGGCAGGAGGAAGCAGCCTCTGACATACAGAACTGATCTAATGTTCACACCTAAACCTCAATATCATTACAAGCTGGTCAGAGAGTCACAACCAGGACATTTTGTTCTCCTACTGAATATAAATAATCTTGCAGAATAATAATCTTGGATAAAGTTACTATGAAATTATGATAAAATGAAACAAAACAAGGTTACCTTTTAATTTTTTCTAAAGACTATGCCACCCACACATAGTAATAGAGCATGACTGAATAATACTATCAGTAACCAGTAATACTATCCATTTTCTGTCAGCAACCAATCTAAAGTGACTGCCTGTGTCACTACGCTGGACAATGTCCCCTCAAAATTCATGTTCAAATGGATCAATGGAAAAGCACAGAGGGCTCAGAAACAAAGCCACACCAATATAGTCAACTGACCTTGACAAAGTAGCAAAGGCAATACAATGGAGAAAAGATAGTCTTTCCCACAAATGGTACTGGAAAAACTGAACATCCACATGCAAAATATAAATCTAGACACAGACCTTAGACCCTTCACAAAAATTAACTCGAAATGGGTCACAGACCTCACTGTAAAAAGCAAAGCTAGAAAACTCCTAGAAGATAACAGGAGAAAAATCTAGATGACCTTCTGTTTGGCAATGACATTTTTAATTTTTTCTTTTTCTTTTTTTTATAAGGGTGGGGTTTCATCATGTTAGTCAGGCTGGTCTTGAACACGCAACCTCAGGTGATCTGCCCACCTTGGCCTCCAAAGTGTTTGGATTACAGGCGTGAGCCACCACGCCCAGCCTTTTAAATTTTTTTTTAAGAGCCATGGTCTCACTTTATCACCCAGGCTGTAGTAGTGGTATGATCATAGCTCACTGCAGCCTCAAACTCCTGGACTCAAGTGATCCTCCAGCCTCCACCTCCCAAGTAACTGGAACTACCAGTTCCACCACATCCTGGCACTGACATTTTAGATATAATACTATAGGCATGATCCATAACACAATCCTGGCAATGACATTTTAGATATAATGCTATACGCATGTTCCATAAAACAAAGAATAAGCTGAACTTAGTTAACATTAAAAATTTCTGGGCCAGGTGCAATGGCTCATGCCTATAATCCCAGCACTTTGGGAAATCAAGGCTGGTGGATCCCCTGAGGTCAGGAGTTCAAGACCAGACCGACCAACAAGGAGAAACCCCCTCTCTACTAAAAATACAAAATTAGCTGGGCATTGTGGCACATGCCTGTAATCCCAGCTACTAGGGAGGCTGAGGCAGGAGAAGAATCTCTTGAACCCGGGAGGTGGAGGTTGCAGTAAGCTGAGATCATGCCATTGCACTCCAGCCTGGGCAACAAGAGCAAAACTCCATGTCAAAAAAAAAAATCTCCCCTGTGAAAGACAATGTCAAGAGAATGGAAATATAAGCCACAGCCTGGGAGAAAATATTTGCAAAAAATGTATCTGAGAAGGAACTGTTATCAAAAATATACAAAGACTGTAGCAGATATTATACAGAAAAAAAAATATTCAAAGAACTCCTAAAACTCAACAGTGTTAAAAAAAAAAAAAGGACAAAAAATGAGCCAAAGACCTTTACAGATACATCACCAAAGAACATATACAGATGGCAAATACGCATATGAAAAGATGCTCAATATCATAAGTCATCAGGGAAATGCAAATTAAAACAAGGCACCACTACACACCTATTAGAATGGCCAAAATCCTGAACATTCACAACAACAAATGCTGGTGAGGGTGAGGAACAACAGGAACTCTCATTCATTGCTGGTTGGAATGCAAGATGGTACAGCCACTTTGGAAGACAGTTTTGTACTTTCTTATAAAATTAAACATCCTCTCACCATAAAATCCGCAACCGGATTACACTCCTTTTACCCAAAGGAGTTGAAAACTTACGTCCACATAAAAACATGCACACCAATGTTCATGGTAGCTTTATTTATAATTGCCAAAAAGTGTAAGCAACCAAGAAGTCCTTCAGTAGGTAAATGGATAAACTGTAGTACATTTAGACAACAGAATATTAGTCAGCACTACAAAGATATGAGCTTTCAAGCCATAAAAAGACATGGAAGAATCTTAAATGTATATTGCTAAGTGAAAGAAACCATTCTGAAAAGGTTATGTACTGCATGATTCCAACTATATGACATTTTGCAAAAGGCAACAACATTATGGAGACAGTGAAAAGATCAGTTGTTGCCAAAATTTTAGAGAAAGGGAAGGAGGGATGAATTGATAGAGCATAGAGGATTTTTACAGCCATGAAACTATTCTGTGTGATATTATAATAGTGGATACATGTCATTATATATTCTTCCAAACCCATAGACTGTACAATATCAAGAGTGAACCCTAATGTAAATTATGGGCTCTGGGCAATGATGATGTGTCAATGTAGCTTCAGCAGTTATGACATATTTACCACTCTGGTGGGGTATGTTTTGATTAGAAAAGGCTACGCATGTAGAGAGCCAGGGGCTATATGGGAAATCTCTGTACCTTCCACTCAATTCAGCTGTGAACCTAAAACTGCTCTAAAAATAAAAATAAAGCCTACTTAAAAAACAAAAGTCCACCCAGAACCTCAGAATGTTACCTATTTAGAAACAGGGTCTTTACGCCAGGCGCAGTGGCTCATGCCTGTAATCCTAGCACTTTGGGAGGCTGAGGTGGGTGGAGCACCTGAGGTCAGGAGTTCAAGACCAGCCTGGCCATCATGGTGAAACCTCATCTTTAAAAAATAAATAAATAAATAAAATTAAAAAAAAAAATAGGGTCTTTACAGATATAATCAAGTTAATACAAGGTTATACTAGATTAGGGTGGGCCCTAAATCCAGTGGCTGGTATCCTTATAAGAAGGCGTCGTGGAGACATAGAGACCCGGGAAGAAGACCACGTCTTCTCGGAGGCAGAGGCCAGTGTGGTATGTGTACAAGCCAAGGAGCACCATGGGCTGCCAGCAACCACTAGAAGCCAGGAGGGAGGCAGGGAGCAGATTTGCCCCTGGAGCTTGAGCAGAGCCTGCTGACACCTTGATTTCACACTTCTAGCCTCTGGAAATGAGAGAGACTATATTTCTGTTGTGTTAAGTCACCCAGTTTGTGGTGCCTTGTCATGACAGTCCTAGGAAATAAAACCAGAAGGGCCCAGAAAAAAGAGAACCACGGGGCATCTGTCCTATGGGATGCCACCCCCCACCCCCCGCCCCACCTGAGACTTGGTCACAGGGATCAGGAGTAGGAGAGGCATCCCAGCTGGTAATGAAGAGAGGGGACTCTGAGGCCTGTGAGTGCAGATTTAAAGTCTGGTTCTGCTGTATGTATCAACCGTGTGACTTTGAGACAGTTATTTAACCCATCTCATCTGCAAAGTAGGTTATTATAATCAAACAGGATTTTGTATGGAAAGCCCACCCTATAGTCATTATGAGTGCAGCATAAATGTTATTATTGAGTTCCATTGCCAGAACTTGTGTCTAAGGTGGGAATGAATCTATGGGGAAAGCTCAGTGATCAGAACCAGGTCCCGAGGTCAGAGCCTGACTTGCAAGATCGCGTTAGTGAGGTCCTTTAGGCTCTCATGTCTTGAGCTGGGATGGTCTAGAGAACAGGACTGAGCTGAGTGCATGGTCAAGGTCACTGGTCAGTGCTGTGATGGGGAAGGAGGCATTTTTGGGTGTGAAATCTGAAAAGGTTCAGGCCATGCCTCCTAGACTTTGCTGCAGCAAAGAATCTCCTGGGGATTTTTCCTTTTTTTGAGACAGGGTCTTACTGTGTTGCCCAGGCTAGAGTTCGGTGCTATTTATAAGCATGATCATAGCACACTACAGCCCCAGACTCCTGGGCTTAAGTGATCCTCTTGCCTTAGCATCCCAAGTAGCTGGGACTACAGGTACCCAGCCACCAGGGATCTTTAAAAAACGTGGCTATCTGGCGCCCACCTCTAGACTTTGTTTGGGGTGTGAACTAAGCACCATGATTTTTTTTTTTTACACTCCCAGGTGATTTCCTGTGCAGCAAAGTTTGAAATCCACTGACCTTAAGTCAAGTTCCAAATCTGATCTAAAGCCATTGAGCAAGATTCCCATAGAGGAGATTCAACTCAAAGGGGAAGGGAGGTGGTAGCTTTCACCAAAGGCAAATAGAATTACCAACGTAACAGAGAAAATAAAGGAGCATTTATCCTGGCCTCTGTGAGGGGTTGCAGGGGGAGGCTTTTTCCAGCTTCTCCTTCTGGGGTCCCCTGAGAATTTAAATTCTGAATAAATAAACTTAGAGGCACTCTCTAGTGGAGAATATGCCACAATGAATATTGTATGGCAAGAATCACATGAGATAAATTATGTATTTTATAGACGTGATTGTAATGGGCTCGCAGAGCCAGACTTGACTTCCCTTTTATCCTAGAATGGGGTGGTTATCTTTCTCCTAGGATGTTTGGAAAGCTTCTTAGGAGAACTGGAATTTCAGAAAAGTGTGGTTGCTGTGAGGCTGGCTAAAGTAGGGGAGTGCGGGAGAAGGAGTGGGCTTTCTAGGCAAAAAGACATTCCTCTAGTTGATGATGCTCTGAGTTGGATGAATGAGTAATTTTTCTCTTCCTGGTCACTCCCTGCAGCGATCTGGCTATTCTCCTATCGCTGAGGTGCAATTTCTTCTCTACTGAGAAGGCAAAGTCACATTCTTCTTCTCAGAGGCTTTGTAGAGTCAGATGGGGAGGCGAAAAGCTGAGCTCAGGCCTGAGTGCATCTGCAGCTTCCAGCAGCCCGAGGCTGGGGCAGGAGGTGGGGCTGGCACCATGAGTGCATGGCCTGGTTCAGTGAAGCAGAGGCCACAGGAGCCAGGGCTGAGCAGACACAGGAGCGAGTGTGTGTCTGTTTCATGAGTGTATCAGGAGGTGGCTGAAAGGAACTGGCTGGGGGAAGCCCGCAGAGCAGCATATGTTTCTAAGAGTAGCCTCCACTCAGCTCTGGACGGTGCCCCCCATCTGTCCGTGGAGCCCTGCTTTGTACCAGTTCCTCCATGTTCTGCTATTTCTTTTCTGGCCCCTTCACCTACCATTTAGGGGGTCGGCGGAGTCACTGACCTTTCTTGCTGAGGCACCAAGACCTGGTGCTTCTCCTTCCTCTATCATACCCAGATTATAGGACACCATCTGTGTGAACCTCAGTTTCCTCTCCTATGAAATGAGGGCAATGGTAGCACCCTCCTCATGCAGCTGCTGTAAAGATGAAAGGGGATAATAACACACTTGAAGCGCTGGCCTACAGTGAGTCTCACACGTGCCAGCGGGCACTGCCAGCATGGCTGCTGTGTGTGCCTCCCAGCCATGCTGCAAACACCTTGGCCTTGGGCTACTTTCTTCAGGTTGGAACGATTTAGGGGTGCAGAGGGAGGCCAGAGCAGGGAAGGCTAGCATGGAGCCCTGCCCCACCGAACGATCTGAGCCCAAACAAGAAAAGTACAGATCTCTAGGGCCACCTTTTCCTCGGAGTTTTTCTGGGACTTAGAATAAGGATTTATTTTTACTCCATCTTTTTTTTTTTTTCTAGAAAGGTTTGAAGGAGGTTTAACAACCTCAAGAAACTCAGACAATCAGCCAGTGCCTCCCCAGCAGGAAAGTTCTGAAGGTCAATGGAATATCTTTAACTTTTCAAAGCGCTTTTGCCCTCTTTCTTTGCTCCACCAGGTAATTTGAGCCCTCACTATGCGTAAGGCCTGTGCGGGTTGCTGTTGGGGAAATGAACCCACACACAGTCTTTTCATGTGGAAAATGATTCTACATGGGCATGGCAGAGTAGAATCATTTTCCGGTGAGAGAAGGCAAGCACCTTGCCCAGGACCACACAGCCAGGGAGGACCAGAACGGAAGTGTCCTAATTCCTGATCCAGATCCAGGGTTCATTCACTCATTCATTCGCTCCAGGAAACTTTTTTTTTTTTGAGACGAGGTCTGCTGTGTTACTCAGGCTGTAGTGCAGTGGCTGGATCACGGCTCACTGCAGCGTCCGTGTCCTGGTTGAAGCCATCCTCCCACCACGGCCTCTCGCGTAGCCAGGACTACAGGCGTATGCCTAAGTTTTGGTGTTTTTTTTGTTTTTGTCTTTTGGTAGAGACAGGGTTTTGCTATGTTGCCCAGGCTGGTCTTTAACTCCTAAGCTCAAGCGATCCACCTCCCTTTGTTTCAGCCTCCCAAAGTGCTGGGATTACAGGCGTAAGCCACCACACGCAGCCCATCGGGGAAGCTGTGTTGAGCATCCGCGTTGTGCCGGCGTTGGAGGAGTAAAGGCCAGCTAGGTCCTGCTATGGCGGGGCTTATGCTTTAGTGGGGTATGGGTGGGGCAGGGACAGACGACAAGCAAGGAAATGAATTTAAACGTGGTGTTTCCAGTGTCAAGAGCAATGACGAAATGACAGTGTAATAGAGTAGAGGTCAACTTCCAGGGCTTCTTGGACAGGATGAGCAGGGAAGACCTCCCAAGAAGCCTCAGCCTCTGGGAAGGGGGCCGAGAAAGGAAGGAGGAAAACCGAAGGCAGGGAGAGGGGTCCAGGAGCTGGAAGGGCAGCACTGTGGAGAGAAGCCGCCTCCCTCAATTTAGCTTGAGCAGCGCAGACAGCAGGAGGTTCCCGGGCCAGGAGGAACCCCTCTCCCCACACTAGGAATTCCACTACCTCCCTGTGTGCACCCCAGCAACAGAACAGAAATGTAGTTTGATGCAATAAGCCTTGATGTTTTTGAACTGAGCCCCAGTTCCACTTTGTGCCTGGTGCTTGGGGAGCTATCACCAAGTTTTAGATGTGGCCCATTCCCTGAAAGCATGAATGGTCAGCCTGAGAGAGGCAGGGAGAGGCAGACAGACCGGGGACTGACGGCAGGCAGTGAGGAGCAGAGGAGAGATTGGCAGGTGGCGCTGCAGGGCCCAGAAGGGACCCTCCACAGCCAGTCCCCAACTGTGGATGGAAAATGGCCTTTGTTGCTCTGGCTTCCTTCAAAGTAACTCGTCATCCATCTCCAGGAGGCCCTTATCACTGGATGTGGGGAAGAGGAGGGGCTGGTGGACACCCTTCTAGGAGGACCTGGGCACTGGACGAATGGTCTGCTGTTTCTATGACCCTCTTTCAGGGGGTGGGGCAACTAGTTACTAAGCAAGGCTCATGCGAATGGGCATCGATAAAGATGTGGTTACCATGGCAACCGTCACGCCTAACCTTTTATCAAACCGCATCCTGTGAACATGAGGGAGCAGAGCCAAGGTGAGAGCCAGGGGCCCTGCATCCTTCCTTAGTCTACTCTTGCTGCCATTCCTCACCACCACTGTGCCTCAGTTGCTCTCAATTTAAAGTGAGATAATACTTCTTTACCTTTCATCTGACCACAGACACTTGAGAAGCCATGTCTGCAGAAGGCTTCACCCCTCCGTGGAAAGAGACCTCAGGGAGACCTTGCTCTTTCTGAGCCTTGTACGTTCAGATTTTCTAAAAGTTGAACAGGTAAGAGGTACCCGAGTGAGAGGTATAATATTAATCATTTCACCACCTGCTCTATGACTGTCCATATGACATTGGGCACGTCAATTTCTCTGAGCCTCAGTTTCTTTATCTTTAAAATGTGCGTAATTATTTATGCCCTCTCTACTTTAGAAAGTTATGGTGACAGCTGTATGAGGTAATGTGGAAGGAAGCACTCTGGAAAATGTAAAATCTCACATAAATGGAAGGAGCAAATATTGCCTTCCATTTAAACTCCCTGCTCTTAAGTTTTTCTAAGTCAATTTATAGATGAAAACCCTTTAGCTGGAAGAGTTCCAGCACCACTGCTTTCCTTAGAATACTGGTTCTCAAGCCAGGTGTGGTGGCTCACACCTGTAATCCCAGCACTTTGGGGGGCCAAGATGGGTGGATTGCTTGAGGCTGGGAGTTCAGACCAGTCTGGCCAACATGGTGAAATCCCATCTCTACTAAAAATACAAAAATTAGCTGGATGTGGTGGTGTGTGCCTGCAGTTCCAGCTACTTGGGAGGCTGAGGCATGAGAATTGCTTGAACCCAGGAGGCAGAGGTTGCAGTGAGCTGAGACTGTGCCACTGCACTCCAGCCTGAGTGACAGAGTAAGACTCTCTCTCAAAAAAAAAAAAAAAAAGAAAGAAAGAAAAAAAAGAATACTTGTTTTCAGTTCAGGCTGTTTATTAGCATCACCTGGGAAGATTTTAAAAACAACACTGGCCTTGACCCCAACCCCAGAATTTCTGATTTAATGGATGCTGTGGTAGGTTGGGGGGTGGGGAATGGTGGTGGTGGTTTCAAAGCTCTGCAGGTGATTCTAATGCTCAGAACAGTCAAGGTTCGGAACTGCTTTAGAGCAGAATATCTCAATCTTTAGGGCACATAAAAAGTACCCAGGGATTGTATTAAAATGAGGATTCTAATTCAGTAGGATTGGAGCATAAGGGTGTGCTGTGCAAAGTGCGGTCTGTGGACCAGTAGCATTGGAACTACCTGGGAGCTTGTTAGGAATGCAGAATCCCAGGCCCCACCTTGGACCTACTGAATCTCTTTCTCTGGGGGGCGGTGTCCAACAATCTATTGACCATACTGTCTTGGTGATTCATCAATATGCTAGAATCTGAGAAGCACTAGCTCAGCGGTTCTCAAATTTTGGTTTAGACCAGACACATCAGTGTCCCTTGGGGGCTTCTTAGAAATGCAAATTCTAAGGCCTGACCCAGAACCTACAGAATCTGAGTCTCTGGGGATGGGGCCCAGAAGCCTGTGTTTTAACCTGCCCTCCAGCACAATCAAGATGTTGTGTCCAGCCGCTTCTAGTGCACCAGTCTGTACAGCAGTCTGCATTCCATAGATTAGATAGGTGAAAGGAGGGAAGGTTCCCGCCTTCCGAATTTCCTTGTTAAGCTGCACCAGAAGGCATCCAGGAGACCAGGCTACTTGTCGGTCTGTCTGGAGTTCAGATTTATTGAAGGCAAGCAGTCCTCTAACCTCCATCTGGAGCACCCTCTGGGACGGTCAGATCCTACCCTTTGGGGTAAGAAATTGGCTTCCCCAGTCTCTGCCCCAGTATTAATCTTGCTTTGCATGGTGCACACCACTCACAGAGAGCTTTCTGCTTCCCACCTCATCTGTTCTTTACCACCCTGCCAGGTAAACAGTGATCAACCTCATCTTAGGAAGGAGCAATCGGAGTGGGGAGGAGATTCAGCCGCAGCTGACAGAGGGCCGGGACCATCCTGGCTTCCTTCTATTAATCCCAGGGACAATGTCTGTCCGTATCTGCATTTGTCCTGGCTTCTCTCTCTCTCTCTCTCTCTCTCTCTCTCTCACACACACACACACACACACACACACTTCTTCCAGTGGCTCTGGAAAAAAGCCCCAAAGTGAAGAGCTACCAGCTACCAGCTGAATGCTTGGGCACTTGAATTTCAATCTGTGTTTCTGGGCTGTGCTCTTTTGGACCGGCGGCTCCGGAGCTGGGCTGGGTCCCCTGAACCTGTGGACATCTGGCAGCCTAATGCTGGGCTGAATCCCAGGCGTGAGGGAGGCCAGAAGGATAGGGCAGATTGGGTGAGAGGGGAGGTAGTGGAGAGCCAACAAGGACAGGGGAAGGGCTGAAGCCAGAGGCCCCAGATGGGCCGGCTTGGCAAACGAGGGCCTGTGATGCAATCCACCGCGGGCTAGGGCTGGAGAGACACTGTTCTTCAAGAGCCTCAGGCCTGCCCTAGTAATTCTGGCTCCCTTGGTGTTGGAATTGATTTCCCTGCGGGGTCTTCTTAGACCTGGAAACCTCCCCCAGGGGCTTGGCTGGTAAAGCTGCTGAGGGCTGAAGGGGAATATACAAGCTGAGCAGGGCAGGCACACCTGGACCGGCTGGGCTAGCGGCTGCCCTGGCAATGCGGGGCTGGTGTCTTGTTTGTGAAATGGGTCCCTTAGGCGGCCTCCCCAGGGAGCCCCAGCTCGTCACAGACCAGCTGCTCCCCCTGCCGGCTGTTGCAATCACAGTCTGAGGAGCAGAGCCAGAGGAGGCAAGAGCCCACCTGCAGGTACCCAGCATAAAGCTGGCACACATGGACACTCTAGAACCCAAGGACACTGTTAGTGAAACAACTGGGGAGTTGGGGGTGGGAGCAGAGGCAGGGGTTGGGCACATTTTCCAGGGCCCACCCCAGATGGGTCAGGCGGCTGTTCCCTTCGAGCCTTATATCCTGACATCATGCCACGCCCGACTGAGAGGTATACAGACCATCCTCTGACAATGTGATTCTTGGTTCCCAGCGCCAGACCTTGTTGATTTTAATGGGCCAAGACCCAGTCGTTTTGATAAATCCTATGATTACCTTATAAATAGCCCAGTTAGGTTGCATTGTAACTGTTGTGTCATTTACATAAATACTTAAGATACGTCACGTGCTTTGTGACCCTATTTCTGCGTGTCTTTCATTTTGGTATTGCAGGACCCTCATGCAGCCAGTTGCCCAGGTTCCCATTCACCTCTGAGAGGTGCTGCTGTTCTGATATTCCTCCCCATTCCCTAAACCAGTGATAAACAAATTAGCAGTGAGCTACACTCTGGGAGAGCCTGCCTGGGCAACGCGGTCTGGCCCTGAGTGCCCATCAGTGTTGTGTGGGCTTGGAGAAGACTGCTGCCAGGTCACTGGGTTTCAGAGGGCCAGGATGGGAGCCTGGGCAGAGCCTTCCTCAGCCCTTTGTGGCCTCTGCTGTTATTTTCAAAATCCTCAGGGCCCACATAGATAAGGAACAGGACTCAGTCCCTGTGAGAGGCTTTGAGCACCCCCTGCATCACCAGGGTCATTTGGAGCTGGACACAGGCCCAGAAGAGTCTAGGCAGATCCCCCCACCTGGAGATGTATGCATATTTCTTATGAGGGAAGGGAAGGTGTCTATCACAGCAATGACAGACACCTTCCCTTCCCTCTTTCTTTTTTCCTTCCTTCCTTCCCCTTTCTTTCCCTCTTTCTTTCTCTCTTTCTCTCTCTATCTCTCCCCCCTCCCCTCTCTTTCTGACAGACTCTCACTCTGTAGCCCAGGCTGGAGTGCAGTGGCACAATCTCAGCTCACTGCAACGTCTGGCTCCCGGGTCCCAGTTCAAGCAATTCTCCTGCCTCAGCCTCCCGAGTAGCTGGGATTACAGGCACGTGCCAACATGCCCAGCTAATTTTTGTATTTTTAAGTAGAGACGGAGTTTCACCATGTTAGCCAGGGTGGTCTGGAACTCCTGACCTTGAGATCTGCCCACCTCAGCCTCCCAAAGTGCTGGTATTATAGCAGTGAGCCACCGTACCTGGCCTTATTTATTTTTTTAATGATAAGGTCTGGCTCTGCTGCCCAGGCTGGAGCGCAGTGGTGCAATCACAGCTCACTGCAGCCTTATACTTCCTGGGTTCAAGCCATCTTCCTGCCTCAGCCTCCCAAAAAGCTGGGATTACAGTTGTGTGCCACGACACCTGTCTAATTTTTAAATTTTTAGAAGAGACAGGGGTCTCACTGTGTTGCCCAGGTTGGTCTCAAACTCTCGGCTTTAAGTGATCCTCCTGCCTGGGTGTCCCACAGTGCTGTGATTATGGGCCTGAGCCGCTGCGCCTGGCCTCCCTTCTGATATCTTATCTTTATTGTTTTGCTGACTACATAGGAAACAGACGCTCTTGTAAAATTTTCAAGCACTACAGAAATTACATTAGAGAGTAAAAGAAAATCCCCTTTGATTTTGCTCATCCACTCTTCAGAGAGAACCACTATTGTTCAGTTGTATTTTTCTAAATATTCTGTAACATGCATATGTCATTCATAATAAAAATGGGCTTATACCCTAATAGTGTTCTGCTACAGTTTTAAACAATATCTTAATAATGCATCTTGGACATGTTTCCATGTCACTACAAAAGCTTCACTTTGCTCTATAATGCTCCATTGTAGAGATGACTGTATTTATTTTTCTGAAGCACATTCCTCCCTCCACCCATTGAAATTGTTAGTAATTCTGAAGAATACTGTAATAGACATGCTTGTTCATATAACTGTGTGTACTCATATGGGTATATCTATGTAGTAACATTCTTGGAAGTGAGTAGGATGTTCAACTTGGTCCCATGAATGTCTGCTTGCCCCTGGAAGAGAACGTATCTTATCTCTTCACTCTTAGTTGCTTCCAAAGGAGTAGCAAAAGCTAAGGCATTTCTCTTTGGAGCCACAAATTTGCTGCTCGCAGATGGTCAGCAAAATAGGAGCCCGGTGGCCTGTCCAATCAGAACCACACTTAAAAGACAGTGTGGACTCTGAACAAGGCATCTCTCAGCCTCCCGAATCCTTTAGAGTGGGAAAGTTCCTGATGCAGAAGTGGCCGGGAAGCAACAGAGCAATGGGCTTGGCTATGTAAGGCCATGCCAGGTCCACTTGGAGCATGGAGGTGATGTGTGCAAGAGCCCTAGTCCCCTCCAGGGTCATTGGGTGGGCTTGGCTGCATCTTCCCTACCTCAGCCTTTGAGAGACAATGTTGGAACCCTCCCAAGTGCGTGCCCTTGGCTGCCTGCTGAGGCAGAGTTGGTGGAGTGGTACTGGGGACTAGGAGACCAGATTCCTGGTCCCCTTCTTTACCTCTTCCTGCTTTGCTGTGTGATCTTGTGAAAACAATTTTGCCTCTTTGAGTCCCAGTTTCTCACGGTCCAAACATACACTTCTTCCTTTCTCTACCACAAGGCGAATAAGAATTTTGAAAATAATCCAACTCTTTAGGGGATGGTGGCTTTTCCTGTTTTGGAATGGGCTGAGTTTAGGGTCCTCCTGTCCCCATCCCCCCTCTCCTTGGGATCCAGCTGCTTCCTAAGGTCTCTTTGTCTTTGTTTACTATAAGCCAGCATCCAGAAGGGGTGGGGAGGTGGCTCCCACTCTCTGGGGGCTGTGATTAATTGGGCTCCAGTGAGCTCACTCCAGGGACCTGGAGAGCTGCAAGGAAGAGTTCTCTCAGGTGTCTTTAAGATTGTGAGTGGTGGGGGGCACTCATAGAGTTGGGAAGAAACCCCACTTTGAAAACAGAAGCCAGAATTGGTAGGAGAGAGGCCTCGATAGGGCCGGGAGCACCTCAGGCAGTGCGGTGTTGGCCTCATCTGCAGCCTCTGGGTGTTCAGGAGGGGAGGAAGGTCGCCCAAAGCCTAACTCTGGATCCTTTCGTGGAATTCCAATTTGGCTGTATACGTATTTTCCTAAGTCACCTCTCTTTCATCTCTGGTATTTTAATCATCACTGCCTTCATTCTCTGTTGGGTCCATGGCCCTTTCTTGGGACTTCCCTGAGGCTGAGATGCAGAGATGGCAGTGGGAGACCGATGGACAAGAAGATGCAAGCATTGAGCTCCCCCTTTGTCCGGAGCAGGAGGCAGCCAGAGGCATGATGGCTTTGGGAGGCTTTGAAGATCTTGGGTTTGGTGGTAGCTTAGCTCTACTCTAGCCAAGCCAAGGACCCCATTTTGGGATACACGAAACTGCCCATCACCCCTGAGGCTGAGTTGGGGGCTTTTCTTTGGGGGAATGAGAGGGAGACTAGTACCTATCATCATGGAAAAAAAAAAAAAACAAAAACCCTCTTCCAAACCAAGCAGGTGTCCAGGAGCCAGAGTGGGGAAATAAATGCTGGGCAGGAACCAGCCCCACCACTAACTTGCTAAATGACCTAGGAAAAGTCAACCCCCGTGTCTGTTTCCTCATCTATCCAAGGGGGGTCATGGTCTGCGCAGCAGCCTCACACCTTGAGAAGGTGCAGTTGGGTTTTGAAAAGTACAATGTCTCAGATGAATGTAAGGATCTGCATGGTTATGGACGGTGCTCTTGGTTGTCCCTCTGAGAATGGGGCAAGTAGAACTGTGGAGTCCTCTGTTTATAGCTGACTCATCTAGCAGGAGGCCAGTGGTGTAACCTTGGCTGCTTGGTAACTTTCCTTGAATCACACAAGACTCTGGTGCAGATAAACTGGCAGGAGCCTCCTTAGGGAATGTGCATGTCATCTGGAATACTAAAAGGCTGCACTTCTCTTAGGAGAGCCCTTTGTACCAAGGGAATTTTATGGCAGGAGCTGAGGATGGGAAATGCATCCCCTCTTTAGCCCCATTTTACAGATTTAACAATCTACCCACCTCCGTGGTAATTCATAGGCAGATCACAGTACTAACCCAGGTATTCAAATGCCTTGTCCCCTACCCCTCCAGCTTTCTCAGTTGGCTCCAGAGAAACAAAATCTCACCCATTAGCCTCTCCAGACATTAACCCCTGCCTTCCCATAGCACTCTGGGCAGAGGATCTCTGTTCAGCCACCTCCACACTCTGCCGAGGAGAGGAAGGGAGGAGGAAAGAATGGAGTGAGGCACACCTGATATTCCTCTGTTTTCCAACCCCCTTGCTCTCAGACCCCAGGATAAACTCTCTGAGCCACCACTCTCACCCCACACAGATCTGGAACAGGGGCCTGAATGACAGGTGTCAGAGCCCACAGGGCTGAGCCTGGCCCCCTGGGGGACTGTGCAGCACAGTGGTTAAGAACTTGTGTTCTGGAGACAGCCTCTGTCTTAGCCTTTCCCATTGGCCTCCCTTTGGGGTCAGCCCCTCCAGGAGCTACCCCAGGGGAGGGTAGCTACAGACACCACAAAATGTCTGAGATGCCAGGACATGTTGGATGCTCATCTTAGCCAGGTCTGTGCGTAGAGAGGGAAATCAGATCACTTATTTTTTTCGGAGTGACAGAAACAGAATCCAGTGATATCAGAAGCCTCTAAAGGGGGGCCATCGTTTATGCCTGAGTCAGACCACCACAGACTCTTGGAATCTTAGTGCCAGGGGCTACCTCCAGGACAGGTCATTTGGTCTGGCCCTTGGCTTTTGGGCGAGTCAGTGTCAAGACCACACAGAGCAAAGGGTTGGTCACAGAGGCAGGGAGGGTGGTGCCTGCCCCTACCCAGAGACGAAGTCACCAAGAGCACCCAGGATGATCACTCTGAGGGAACAGGTCTGGGGCTGGCATCCCAAAGCTACCTGCACCACACCCACTACTGTTGTGCTGGGAAACCCACATGCCTATGGCGGCTGGCAAATGGACAAAGGAAGTCCGGGAGTGTTCAGGGCCCCCAGTGCCATTGTCCACTTCTGCTCCCTCCCAACCAAGCTGGGGAGGCCAAGTTTCCCTTCACGATCGCCTAGTTTATCCCAGCCTCCAGCAGGGTGACGGGGCTAACCTGGCATTCAACAAAAGGGGAAGAGGAGGAAAGAAATGAGTGGGCTTCTGAGATCTGAGGCTGGAGCCCCTGAAGGCAGGGGAGGTGAGGGAGATGGTAAGGGGAACCCAGAGGCCTTCCCAGCCCGGGCCACCTCTCAGGAAAGCTCCCACTTGCTCAGAATGAGGCTGTAAATGCTGGTGGGCTCTGGGTCATTCTATGCTAGGGAAGAAAAGTTACTGACAGTTGTCCCCAGAGGTGCTGGATGTCTCCCAAACTCGGGACCCCAACCCCAGCAGACTCTGCGACCAGACCACCTCCTGAGGGCAAGCGTACACCCGCCCGCATTCAGCGCTGCCCCTTGCCCCCTTACCGCAGGTCCCCTGGGTGTCAATGGGCACAGAAGTTGGGAGCTTTACTGACCGTCTGCGTCAAAGTGCTTCCAGATTTCCAGGAACTGGGACGCCGTCACCTCGGCCAGGTGAAGGTAAGGGGGCTGCTGCTGTGGGCCAGCCATGGCGAGCCGCTTGGAGACCTCAGCTGCACCGCTCCCGCTCCGCGTCGGCTCGGCTCTGGCACTCGCGCTGGGGCTGCGCGCCACGGCGCCCTTATATACGCTCCGGAGCCTGCGCCTGCGACCGGTCGCCAGCAGGGGGCGCACGCGCTCCGGGAATCCGGCCGGGGCGCGGCGCGGGTGCAGCGGCGCGAGGGGCTTGGCCTGGACTCCTGGGGGCCCTCACCTCTTCGCTGAGACCTCTCCGCGCCGAGCCAGGCACAGCTGGAGGCTTTTCGGTGAAAATGAGGGAAAGGCTGCCCTTACCTCCCTCCTCGACCGTCTTGAGTGCATCCACCACTTATTATTACTGGCAGTAGCAATAATAATAACAGTAGTAGCAGCACTAATAGTAATACTAACAACAATTTGACAAATATTTAGTACTCAGCCTTTGGAGTTCACTAGAGCTCTCTTGCCTCCTCTCTCCTGATCCTTCCACAGCAGGAAGAGCAGAGACCACTTTTCTGATGAGGTACTTGTAACTTAAGATAATTAAGTGACCTGCCCAGCAAATTAGTGGCGGAGCTAGAATTTGAACTCAGCATTCTTTCCACACCCGACGTGGCTCCTTCATGGGGCCCAGTCTTGCCGAGCAGCCAAGAGTTCTCAAGGCTTTATTTAGTGGGGAGCAGCTGGAACCAGCAGTACCGCAGGAGGATTCTGATGGGAGTGGGGTGGGGCAGGGGGGCTTCCACTGTCTGTTTGGGTCCTGGGATCCCCCCTCCACCCCTGGTACCTGCCTCACCCTGGCCGTGGCTGGGGGGCTTTTAGACATTTGGCCAAGGGGTGGCAGAAGTAGGTCAACCCGTACCAGGTCTTAACCACGCCCACCTAGGGACATCTTGGGAATGTGACTGCTCCAGTGGGCAGAGAACAACGTCCAACTCTGTCTTGGGGATGTTCTGAGCTGGTCTCAGAGAAAATAGATGCAGCTACTGAGCACGCATCCTGAGGGAAGCAGAGAGGCTGCCCCCCCAGCAGGGAGCTGGGGCCCCTCCCCATTCTCTCCTTTGGTCTGGACCCTTCCGGATCTGTCCTGGCCTTGTGGGAAGGTAAGACACCTTTCTCACAGAGTGACAGCATCATCTGTCCTTTCTCTCCTCTCCTGCTACCGAGTGACTGAGACTTGTATTGCCGCTCATTAACATGTGCTAATGAGTGTTAGCTGATCCACCTTCCAAGAGGTGAGCGAAAGGGAAGGAGGTGAGAATGAAAAGGAGGTCGCTGGGGTAGAGGGGAACCCAGGAGGAGACAGAGAGGGGGAAGGTTGCCCTTGGAGAGAGGGCCAAGTTCAGAGCGAGTATCAAAGGGGCAATAGAGAATGCAGGTTTCCAGAGTGAATGTGTTTAGTTACCTGCAGGAGCAGACTAGAAGGGAAAGCTAGCTTTAGAGGTACCCATCCACCTTGCTGAGAGAGTCACCAAAGCCCCTAGGGAGACAGGATGGCTTGGTGGTTAAGAGCAGCACTTGAGAATCAGGCTGCTTGGGTGTGAATACCGGAATAAGCTGTGTGACTTCGAGCAAATTATATAACCTGTCTCTGCGTCAGCTTTTCTCTTCTGCAAAATGGGAGTGTGGGCTTATACCTTTTAGAATTGTTCTGAGGATTAAATGAGTTAGGGCTCCTGCTGCCCTTCATGGAGCCAGTGATCAGTGGTTGGCTTGGCAAGAAATTTCTCAGTCAGCATCTCCTACCCTGGGGTAGCTAATGGCTCCTGGAGGGCCTGACCCCACAGAAAGGCCAGTGGGAAAGGCTAAGACAGAGGCTGCCTCCAGAACACAAGTTCTTAACCACTGTGCTGCACAGCCCGCCAGGGGGCCAGGTTCAGCCCTGTGGGCTCTGACACTTGTCATTCCGGCCTCTGTCCCAGATCTGTGTGGGGTGAGAGAGCTCATCCGTGGTTCTCCAGGAGCAAGGCCAGTACCCCCTTGCTACTTTGGTTTTCCTAGTGAGAAGTCAAGAGTGAAACTCCCACTTCCTGCTTTCCAGAGCTGCTGAGATCAGGGGGAGATGGTTCTAGGTATGATGGTAGGGTGGCTGCAGTGACCTTTAAACTCTCTACTGGCACAGTCTTGTGTCGTTCATTTCAGATGCACAGTTGGTCTGTTTCTGGAATGCCCATTCCTAGAGGACTGAGGAACCCAAGCAGGTGCCTTTGTCCTTTATCCTCAAGTTGAGTCCTGCAGAAACAGCCACATTTAGCAGTTACAAGTTCCTGCCCTGGAGTCAGGTGGATAGGGGCTCAAAACTCTCCTCCTGGTGGTGAGGCCTTGGGCAAAGCTATTTAACCTCTTTGAACCTTAGTGAAAATCAAGGTAATTAGTTTCCCAAAGTCAGTGTAAGGACCAAAAATAATGTAATCAAGGGGTTAGCCAGCAAGAACCCCAGCAGCCGTAAGTGCTTAATTAATAGGTAGGCATTATTACCAATGCAAGGATGTTAGGAGGAGTTTTTCTTGTTCTGAAATAGTGGCACTTAGGCCTCATCTGGAATCATAGGTATCAGATACCTCGTGCGTTCCTGGCTTGCTCAGCCTGCCCACCGCCATCCACCAAGACCAGGGATTATCAGGGGGAGATGTCTGGGTGCGGGAGAGAGAGAGGAGCCTTGGCCTTTGGGGAGTACAGCATTTGTGGCTGCCCTGAAGCCACGTTTTGTTGGAGGAACCCCAAGAAATCTGCTCCAGGTTGCGGGGGATGCCTGCAGTAAGGAGGCGCTGGAGATTCCACTGGGTCTGGAGTGGGTTGGGGTGAGCAGTATTCTGGAGTTTGGGCCACACCTGAAGATGGACCGGCACTTGCTTCTGACTCAGAGCTGTCTGAAGGCCTATGAAAGCAGCCTAGACTGCCCTGTCATGCATCTGCAAGGAAGATGGGTGCCACCACGGTTTTCTGCAGCCCTTGGGGGTTGCTGTGGCTCCTGGGAAAGGTGCATCTAGTTTACAGGGGGAGCCGATGTCAGTTACCTGCTGGTGTTTATGGTATCCTCGGTTTTTAGGAAGCTAGAGTGGAGCTGAAGACTGCTCTAGAAAACCTTTACTCCACTATGCACAGGCCCTCGAACTCCTCAGAGACCAGCAGCGGGAGCCAGAGCCTGGCATGCTTCTACAACCCACAGGGGACCAGATAGGTAGGAGGATCTCCCGCCCCTCATCTTTCCTTGCAGCTCCCTCTGCCCTACCAGAAAGGGATGTCTCGGAGCCAGCCACCCCTTCTCTCCAGACTCAGCCTCAGACCAAGCCCCTTGTCTAGTTGGCAATGGGAAAGGAGAAGAGCTTTGAATTGGAAAAGAGACTGGAGGCTTAGCTGGACTGGTCCAAGTTTCAATAACCGAATGTGTGAGGGGAAACATGGACTCAGATTAGAAATCACTCAGGGATAGGAAAGGGCAGTTCGATGACCATATTTTAAAGCAATGACAGTAAAGATGGAACACTTTTATCAGCACATCTCCATGAATTAAGGCTCTTGTAAGAACTTTCAGATGTCTGGGATTCCGCTTCCCTGCCAGGACTTCCCCTTGAGTTTTGTTATGATGATGATGGTGACGACGATGGCGAGAACCATGAGGATTCCATTAAATGCCTTTAGAGAGGGTTTTGATGTGTCTTGCTTTATTTGGTCCTCACAACTACCCTGTCAGGTGTGCAGTGCAATAATTTGACCCATTCCAAAGATAAGGAAACTAAGGCTTAGAGAGATTAACACCCAACGAAGACGTGGGAGGGGTGGGGTTTCAAGAACACTTTGTCCCCTCCAGTTTCCAGGGTATATGGAGTCTTTGTGGACCAGGGGCCAAGCTCCTGGGCACTATGTATAAAGTTCTTCTCAGACCCTGGCCACCAGAGCCACAGGGCCCCTCCCAGCATTGATGAGCAAGGCCCACTCTTTCCAGGGTGCCCCCCAGTTCTCTGATGGCTGGTTCCTCCCTTCACCGGAAGGGCAAACTGGGGACCACCGTCACTTTCGCATCCTCAGCCCACCAACTCATTCTGAGTGCTGTGATCTGACACCAAAGACTGGCAAGGAGACTAATCCAACTGTCCCTCTGCCCCAGGACCCTAGAATCACTCCCTCAAGAAGGGAGGGAGACCTGGTGACTGTGAAGTGGTGAGATGTCAGAGGACAGATGACAAACAACTTTCCAGCCAGGATCCACTGGGCTTCAGTAATTGGCAGAGCTCCTCAGAGCACCTGGTGTTATTTTGCAGCACTTCAAAGGAAAAAGTAAGAAGCTCGACCCGGTTCCTCCCTATGCCTAGAAATGTTTCTTCCAGATATTGCTTCTTTGGTTTTTATAATGGTCAGGCCTGGGTACCAGAGTGCCGGAGAGCTGGCCTTGCTTCCCAGAAAGGAGGATGAAAGGGATGCAGGAGCCCAGCAGTTTCCATGGAAACGAACTGAGGTGGTGGAGAAAATAGAGAAACCAGAGGAACCCAGAGGTGGAAGCAGGACTTTTGAATAACCCGGTCTGAAGCTTGAGATCTGTGGATTGCTCCCTCTGTGCAAAGGATTTGGGTCACCAGGATAGCAGCAGGAGGTGACAGCAGTAGCTGGGGGCTGTTGGGTGATTCTCCCTGGGCAGGGACACAGGGGCTGAGGGCTCAGGTTCCAGAATTCCATAGGCCCCTTTCAGCTCCTGGATCTGCTGTTTATTGGCAGTTCTACCATGTGTTGACTTTGTGACCCTGGGCAAGGTGCCTACCCTCTCTGAGCTTGGATTTCCTCATCAGTAAAATGGGGGATAATCCTAGTAACTGCCTCAGAGGCTTTTGTGAGCGTTAAGAGAGGGAATGCATGTTAAGGGGGATACAAGGCCTGGGACAAAATAGGCATTCAAATGTTGTTATTACGTGGAAGAAAACCAAAGGCAAGTGATAGCGTGTTTAATCCAAATGAGAGCAACCCATCTCCACCCTGGCCAAACCAAAGGGTTCATGGATAGGCAATGAGACATCATATCCCAGAATGCAAAGGAGCTACTGGGGCCCCCTCTCTGTTTGCAGACAGTCTGGTATGAAGCTGTGAAGTCTGGAATCGCTGCAGCTATCTTGACACCATGAGTGCAGAGTCTGGAGTGGGAGAAATGGGAGAGGGCACAGAGTAGACACTGAGGATGGAGCCAATGTTGCAAAAGGCAGGGCAGAGAGACTGCAAGAAATCAGGTCACAGGTGACATCATTTGAACTGCTGGATCAAGCTGAGCCTGAAGTACCTTTGGACTTTTCAGTTGCCCAAGTCGATATATACCCTTTAGTGTTCAAGCCCATTTATGGTAGGTTTTCTTTCATTTGCAACAAAAAAGTCCTGACTGATAATCCATGAAGAGGACAATTGTCCTCCTGGGAGATGGAAACGGGCAACCTTTTGGAGCCAAACTTCTCCCTCCCCCTTTCTCTTAGAGCACAGGGCCCCTCCTTCACAGACTGTGTGTGCTGTCTCTATTTTCTTCTCCCTCCCAGCAGGCAGCCTTACAATCTTGCCTTTCATAGTCACCAGCCACAACTTGTCCTCAAGACTCTCCTCTACCTTCCATTTCCCCTAAGAGCCTTGCCGCCGTTTCCGTATTCCAGACTTCCGAGAGAAGAATCTGGTTGGTCTAGCTTATCTGTTCATGTCAAGCCATTCACATCATCAGCTGCTATCCTGCCTTACGAAGTCCCCTAGGGTTGGGCACCCATCTCTTAGTCCAATCATCTGTGGCTGGGGACAAGTCTCAGGACAGCGGTGGACAGCACACAGAGGAGCCCATTTCCCTTAGGGACATCTGTGGGCATGGTGGAATTAACTGACGCTTCTAGTGTTGGGTGCTCAACACAGAAAACTCAAACAAGCCGCAGAACATGTTTGCTTTAAAATTGGGTAAAAAACATTCTGACCAACAAATCCAAATATTAAAGGGAGAATCTGGGGGAAGGGTGTCATCTAGAACAGGGCTTGGCAAACTATTTTTTTTGTAATGGGCCAGATAATGTCTCAACTACTCAACCCTGATATTGTAGTGCAAAAACAACCATAGAGAATGTGTAAACAGAGGACCATGACTCTGTTCCAGTAATACCCTTTTAGTTAAAAAAAAAAAAAAAATTAAGTGGTGTGCCTAATTTGGCATGTGGGACATAGTTTACTGACCCTCATCTATTAAATGAATTCTGGGTTCTCTCTAACCCTAATGGAACCTATGGAGAATGATTGTTGTAATGATTCCATAAAATAATCCATGTAAATTACTTAGCACAGTGACTGGCACAGGGTCGATGGGTGTTGGCTATTTTCGTTCCCTTTTTTGTTGAGTGGGCTTTGAGAATAACTGGGTTCCAGATCCACCAATGTGCTTGGTTAATCTAGAAGAGTCCCTTCATCTTCTCTGAGCAGAGCTGGAAACTGATCACGTCCCTTCGTAAGGTGAGATGGGATTTCTAAGGAAAAGCGGTGGAGGAGGAAGAGAAAGACCAGGCGCAGGCAAGGAGAACAAAAAGGAAATGCAGCAGTGTGTGAGTCCAGATCTGCAGGGCGTCCGTCTGTGTGAGGCGGGCTTGGCTTTGCCTGGGGACCTGGCAGGGAGCTCTGGGCTTGATTTGCAAACAAATTTTCTCTATTTCCTGCCAGCAAAGGACTTCCAGGTGGCCAGGAATTTGGATTCTTTTACCAAGGATGGGAAAGGTGTCCCTAGAGGGGCAGTGTCCCACTTCCAGGATTCCCCAGAATGCAGCAGGGATGTGAGAATGAGACGCTCAGAGATAAGGGCTGCATTTCATTCACTCATGAATTCATTACACATTTTACTCATTCATGCTGTGGAAAAAAATATACTGATGAGCCATCTACTTTGTGCCTGGCACTGTACTAGGGCCTAGGGATTCCATGGTTAGCAAAACAGAAATGGTTCCTCCCTTCAGGAGTGTAAAGTCCACTGGGGGAGACAGACAATTGATGAAACCACACAATCACACATATACGTGAAAACAGAGTGACTGTCAGGGAGCAACCTTATCTAGCTTGGGTAGGAGGCCATCCTGAGAGTGAACTAACCGGGAGGAGGGAGGAGTGAGCATTCCTGGATTTAAACCCCATGCACCAAAGCTCCATGCTGGTGGAGCTGTAAGAAAGCCAGAGAGATGGGAGCTCAGTGGGACTTGGGGGCAATGGTGGAAGTGACCCTGGAGAGGTTGGCAGGGCCAGACCCTAGAGCACAGGGAGCTATCAAAGGCCTTTCTGCCATCAACGAACATAACCAGGATTGCCTTTGGCTCCTGTGTAGGGGATGACTAGAGAGGAGTCTCAGTGGACATAGGGAAACCTATCAGGTGACTCCCGCGGCTGCCTGGGAAAGATAGCCGTAACTGGGCCTCCAGAAGGGGCAGTGGACATGGAGCAAAGTGGTCAGGAACTATGTAGGCAGGAAAAAGGATTTGGCCATGAGTTGGGTGTGGGCGGTGAGGGAGAGGGAGATTCCCTCCTTGGTCCTGGCACCTGGAAAAAAGCAGGTGCTGACTGAGATGGGAGAGGCTGGCAGAGGACGGGACTTGGAGGGGTACACCCTGCGTTTGTTGGATGTGTTGAGTTTGAGTTGTCTTTGAATCAATCTACTATGGACAAATGTTTGTATCCCTTTAAAATTCAGATATTGAAAGCCTAACCCCTGAAATAATGGTATTCAGAGTGGGGTCATTGGAACATGGTTAGATCATGAGGGTGGAGCCCTCGTGAATAGGCTTAATGCCCTTATAAAAAAAGGAAGAGACACAGGATCTCTTTCTGTGCTTTCTGCCATATGAGGATACAAGAAGACAGTCATCTGCAAACTACGAAGTGGGTATTCACCAGACACTGGATCGCTGGCACCTTGAACTTGGACTTCCCAGCCTCCAAAACTGAGGGAAAATTGTGTTGTTTGAGCCACCCAGTCTGGTATGTTTGTTATAGAAATCTGAGCTGACCACAACATCATCTAAGGGAATGCATGAACCAGGCAGGGAATTTATGGACCCAGAGTTTGGAGGCGAGGTCTGGGCTAGAGAGGTGCATTTGGGAATCCCTGGGTGTTGAAACTGCACCGGGCCCAGCCTTACACACTTGGCTGCTCTTTGCCTTGGGGTCCTTGGGTGCTACCTCCAAGCCCACTTCCCACTGCTCCCATGCCCAGTAGCCATTTAGGGCAGAGGCAGTGGCTCCAAGGTTGAAGGTGTCCATGGCCTTGCTCTTCACATCCCGGATCATGAGTCTCACTAAAAGCGAGAGTTGTCCCTCCTAAGATGGACATGTTGGCTAGAACCATAAATAAGTAAGTTTAAGGTATTTCTTCACCCCATCCCCTCTTCCCTTGAGGAAGATCAGATCAATTACAGGAAAACAAAGGAACGATATTTTCTTTGCACATCTATCGGAGCGAGTCTGTGACCCCACTGTGCCCAGTCTTGCTTATCTCCCCGGCAAGAATGCAGGTAGGGACCTTGTCTATTTGCGCATCACTTTTCTTCCCAGCTTGCCGCACCATTCATGGCCCATATGCACTCAAGGGGTAATTGTTGAATGAATGAAAGGCTGAATGAAGGTCAGATGAGTGGAAAAGGATGTTTCTGTTTATAGAGTCAAGACCCCGGAAGCTCTAGAAATGACCCCTTGCATGCACTGGGACATCTCAGCTCCTGGCAAGCAAGTGCCAGGCAGTGAGCCCACTTGGGCTGCCCTCCGGAGGGCAGGTGCTTGCCCTGCTGGGGGCCGCGGCACTGTCTGGTCAGGAGGAGCTGCCTGGCTCATAGCTGCTCCGTGAGTCGCCTTCCTGAGCACGTCGGTGGGAACCCCCTCACAGGCAGGCCACAGGAGGGGGCAAGTGGTGAGCTGGTCAAGGCCGGAAGAAGCCATGCTGGGGTGCTTCATGGAGGCTGCAGATTGGCTGTCATTGGTGATGCTATGATACAAGCGCCAGAAGCCTGGGACTAGCCCAGCCTGCCAGGGAGAAGATCAAGAGGGAAGAGAGGAAGAATGGGAGTGGAAGGGAGGAAAGAGAAAGGCCTGTGATTTTCGAGGGATTGCAGAGCCAGTCAGTGATACCTGGGCCTCCTGGGTCTCCCATTTATAGTAGATGCCAATGGCACCTGCCAAGATCCCCTCTGACAATCATGCACGATTCCCTAGCTGCTGTGAGTGTTGGGTCCCAAGGCTCAGACCTGGACCATTCTCCAGAGAATTGTCACCTTGCACAGAGGTGCTCCTCCCACCCCAACCATGGGACAATCCTTAGCCAAGGACTGATAGATAAGAGGTATGGAGGCTGGGTGCCTTGCTTTGAGGTGGGAAAACCCTGCAGCACCATGCATGGCTCAGAGCTCTCCGTGGGATCGGGCTGGGGCCAGACTTCAGCAGAACCTGCACTTCTACTTCTTCCTTGCCCAGCCTTCTCTGGCTCTTTATGTGCTTTAGAGCTCTTCTATGATAACGCACCTGCACAAGACTTTTCCAGCAGACCAAAGACATGCTCTCAGGCTAAAATTTGTCTCTCACTTGTTGAAGCCCCAATCCTTCGTCGAGGACCCAAGTTTTTGAAGCTTCCAGAAATATGTGCATTTTCACATACAGGCAGGTGCCCCCACGTCTCTCCATAACAGTGGCATGCCAACAAAGCGTTCTCACACCACCCTTTATCTGCTGTATGAACTTGAACCAAGACTTTGACTTCTCAGAGTTTCTATTTCTGCATCCAAAGACCTGGAATCCTAATACAATCTTGCAGAGTGGCTGTGAGATAGGGAGAGGCAGGGGTGCCCGGTGACAAAGAACCTGGCTTTAGAGTCACACAGACCTGCCCAGCTCTGTGACCTTGGATGTTGTAAGCAGCTCTGGCCTCCATTTTCTCATCCATGAAATGAAGTTAATAATAGCACTGAAGCCGTAGGTGCCTGAGTGCACTAGTTGCATGCAAAGCACTTCACACGGAGCCTGGCCCACTTAGTGAAATACGAGCCAGAGAGCTTAGCTCTGGCCCAGCACACACTAAGTACTCAGAAGTGAGTATTGTTATTTTTATTAATGGGAATTATATGTGTAAAGTCAGGTGGTAAAAATGACAATAAATACCCTTGGGATTCATCAGAGGTGCCTGAAGAGTGTCCCAGAAGTGTGGCAGATGGACCAGATGAGGTGTGATGCATGGGATGTGGGCTGGGGAGTGGCAGGCAGACGGAGCCCACTTGGGCTCGCTTCTCAGTCAAACTGGCGTGAACCCTATGGCCACTGTTCTCCAGCAGACCGCTGCCGGCAGCTTACCTGCTTGCCAGCCATTTGTCACCCTGTCATCGCCGCCACACTGGAAAGCAGATCCCCAGGGATTGTTGACAAAGCACACAGAACAAGGAGCCACTTTTTTTTTTCCCTCTAGGCCTGGAGAAGGGGAGGCAAAGGTGGCGCCCAGCAAAGAAAGATCAGGAGCTTGTCCTTGGGGAGAGAGCATCTCAGCAAGGTGAAAAAGGGGTCGGGGGCAGATCCAACCATTTCCTCTGTGTGTGTGTGTGTGTGTGTGTGTGTGTGGTCTGCAAGCTAAGAATGGTTTCTGCATTTGTAAATGGCTGGAAAAAAATAAAAGAAAAATAATACTTTGTGAGCATTATATGAAATTCAAATTGCAGTGTCCATAAATAAAGCTGTTTTGGAACACAACTGCCTTCATTCCCTTGCTTATTGTTTCTGGCCACTTTTGTGCTACAGTGGCAGGGCTGAGTGGTTGCGACAGACTCTATGGCCTGCAAAGCTGACCGTGTTTACTATCTGGCCGTTTTCAGATGAAGTTTGCTGACTCCTGACTAAGAGCATCGGGCTGACCAAGATTGGGCGGAAAGGGAGGTTACATCCCCACTGCTGACATTCCCCTCTCTCCCCACTCCTGCCAAAAATTCCATCCCTTTCAGTAAGCTTTCTCTTCAAATCTTTGGTATTTTCTAGACACCTGGCTGATGCAGAGGGAAGGATCCGATTAAAAAATTCACACTAAGGTGTTGTGACTTCATGTATTGCACCCTCCTTCTCCCAGGAGGTTGGACTACAGGAATAAATCTTTCAATGGTGGGATTTGAGGAACTGTGGAATGTGTCTGATTGTATGTGTGTGCATGTGTGTGTGTGCACATGTGCAAGACACACACACACACACACACACACACACAGATTTGTAATTATAAAGGGTGGAAGCTTGGATGCTTCAGAGCCCAGGACCAAAGGAAATAGAGAAATGGATTCTTTGGGGGATGAACCACCTGGGGATGGGTAGTATGCACTCCACATTATTGGTTCCAGAACTTCTAAGGGCAGGCTAGAAAAGGTGCCTCCATTCTTGATGTGGACTCTAAGCTTCTATGGGCTGGGCATGGGGGCTTATGTCTATAAACCCAGCACTTTGGGAGGCTGAGGCAAGAGCATCCCTTGAGGCTAGGAGTTGAAGACCAGCCTAGGCAACATAGCAAGACTCCATCTTTACAAAAAAAAATGTAAAACTAAGTAGGCATGGTGGTGCACACTGATAGTCACAGCCACTCAGGAGGCTAAGGCAGAGGGTCGCTTGAGCTGAGGGATTCAAGGCTGCAGTGAGCTATGATTATACCACTATACTCCAACCTGGGCAACAGAATGAGATGCTGTCTCTCAAAAATAAATAAATAAATAAAAAACCAAAAAACTCAAATAGGGTGATGAGTACATGAAAAGGCAAACTTTACCACAAGGCAATATAGCCACATAACACAATTTTGCTTGTATCCCTAAATCCATGAAAATGCACAATTACAAAAAAAACAAATCAACCTCTAGTACAAGGCTCCTTTGATAGCACTGGGAGGTCTGGGAATCTGTGAACGAGTCATGACAATGGGGGTACCACTGCTCCCCCAAGGAGGTGGCCAGGAGGCCAACCCCCCTTGGCTTGGCCCAGAGGACAGGTGACAGCTGGCTTCGTGTCCTTGCTGGCCTTGATGCTCACTGTGCAGACCTTTGGTGCCCTGGGTGCCAGCTGCTTGCCTTTCCCCAGCGGTGCACCTTTGTCCTCTCCTCTCTGCTCCCTGCATCTGAAGGTCAGTCACAGCCGGAGAGCAGGGCCAGGTCAGCCTGGCTACCGCTGTTCAGCATCCCATAGACTGCGGCATCAGCCATTCTTCCTACAGGGCTTAATTGGCTGGACAGCTGCAGTAGGCTCTCACTCCAGCCTGCCACCTCCAGCCTCTGTTCTCTAAGTTGTGCTCTCAACCAAAACCAGGAAGAGCATTCCAAAATGCCAGCCTCACTGCAGAACTCCTGGTTTAGAATCTTCATTGGCTCTCCATCCGCGAGGGCGTAGTCTCCTCCCCCCTGCCTCAACTCCCCCTACCACCCCTCTCTGTCTTCACTCCACCTATGCCAAATGCCTTGGGGTTGCCAGAATGTGCCCATTCTTCCCCACCACCTAGCTTTTGTGTTGCTATGTCCTGTGCTGGAAAAAGCTCTTTCTCCAACTTGCCAACTCCCACTCCTCCCTCAAGATTCCCCAGAGCCTCCTTCTCTGACCTCCCTGATAGGATGACTGACTAGGGCTCTGTTAGAAGTTCTTGCCAGTTACATGCTAGATTCCCCAGTGACCCCTGTGTCTCCCAGACTCAGTACACGACCAGCTTCCAGGCACATTCAGCTTCCTCTTAGTGAGTGCTTTCTCTGGGGCTGGGGCTGGGCTGAGTACTTTGCGTGATCTCATTTCATTCTCAGCTGCAAAGTGGGCGTCAGATACTTCCCACTCCTAAGGCTGTGGCAAGAAGTAAACATGGAAATGTGTGTTGGCCCAAGTCCTTGTCCCTGTCAAAGCGTCCTAAATTGGAGCAGTTATTAACAGCTGAGGCCAACCCATCAGAGCTCTGCCCAGAACCCCTCCAATCCCCGTAACATGTTCTGGGCCTCCCCACCGAGCTTCTGTGGCTTTTGCTCCTCCCAGCTCACACCTGCTACCTCTTCAGGGCCTGCCCGAGTCACTGCACCTGCGCGGGACCCAGAAGGTCTCCCACAGGAGCAGGCTGGGGCGACTCTGTCTGACATCACACCCTTGCGTGGCCTCTTTTCCTTCACTGACCTGCCTCTCTTGCTTTCTCCTTGGCTTCTCTTGGTCAAACTTCCTTGGTAAGTTGTTTGTGCCCAAATCCTCATCTCAAGTTCTGCCTCTGGGAGTCTGATCTAAGGCAGGGTTGGCAAACTTTTTTGGTAAAGGGCCAGATAATCTTCTAGACCTGTCATGGTGGCTCACACCTGTAATCTCAGGACTTTGGGAGGCCAAGGTTGGCGGATAGCTTGAGTCCAGGAGTTCAAGACCAGGCTGGGCAACATGGCAAAACCCCATCTCTACTAAAAAATACAAAAATCAGCTGGGTGTGTTGGCATGTGCCTGTAATCCCAGCTACTTGGGAGGCTGAGATGGGAGGATTGCTTGAGCCCAGGAAGTGAAGGCTGCAGTGAGTCATCAGCCTGGGCAGCAGTGTGAGACCCTCAGTCTCTCTCTCTCTCTCTCCCCCACCCCCCTTTCTCTCTTCTCTTTCTCTCTCTATATGTACACATATGTAATATATATATATTCTAGGCTTTGTGAGCCATGTAGTCTCTGTCACAACTACTCAACTCTGTCACTGTAGCACAAAAGCAACCATAAGCAATATGTAAATGAATCTGCATGGGTGTGTTCCAATAAATCTTTATTTGTAGAAAGAAGAGGTGGGCAGAATTGAGTCTGAGGGCCGTAATTTGCTGACCTTTGACTAAGGACAATGCCCCTGGAAGCTTAGTGCTCTAAAGGTGAAATAGCCCAACCACGGTCACATAGTGGTGAGCGGCAGGGCTAGCAGATTGGATCTGAAACCCCTCTGCTGAAATGCGTCCTGCAGCAGGGTTTAGTATGCTCTGGTCAGTGAGTGGCTCCAGGTGTCTCCAAGGATGAAAGAAAAAATGGTGCAGGTGAGAAAGTTCTGATTGGCTTAATTAGAAGGAAGGGTAGCAAATATATGAGGGGGTGAACGCATCTTCCCCTAAAGCTCCGGGTGATTTCCACTCAATTATTAATTGGTTCATTTGCCTTCCTAGAGCACTGGGTGGACTGAGAAGAACTCCTGGAATCCTTTATGAAACCAAATGTGTTGGAAAGATTTTAAAAATAGCACCAGGCCCTTTGACAAGTCTAGCGCTAATTACCCTGAAGCTCTGGCACCCCTGCTGATGTGCCGCTGAAGCTTCTGCTACGATCTCGCACCCTCCCAAACCCCTGCTTTGCATCATGAAGTCTTTGTTGAGAAGGGAGGTGAGGCTACCAGTATGTCCTAAATTTTCCATCTCTGGCCAGGGAGCTGCCTCATTATAGGGGTCTCCAACCTGAATGGGACTTTAATGGTGATGTGCAGAACCTCATTTTCTGCACACATTGGAGTGCAGGGCGGGGGCCTAGAGGAGCTCAGGTCCCCTGTGCCCGGTGTCTGGCCAACCTGGAAGGCTTTGAACTGTGTGTGTGCACGTGTGTGTGCATGTGCGGATGCAAACTTTTTCCTCGCAAAAATCATTTCTTCTTTTTTTTTTTTTTTTTTTTTTTTAGACGGGGTCTTGCTCTGTCACCCAGGGTGGAGTGCAGTGATGTGATCATGGCTCACTGCAGCCTCGACCTCCCAGGCTCAAGCGATCCTCCTACCTCAGACTCTCAAGTAGCTGGGACTACAGGCACATGCCACTACGCCTGGCTAAGTTTTTTGTATTTTTTTTGTAGAAAGGGGGTTTTGCCATGTTGCCCACCTGGGCAAAAATAATTTATATTCACTGTAGTAAATACTGCTAAGCAAAACCAAGACGTCACCCACAATCCCACTCCTTGGGTTAGCCATTATTAGCATTTTGGTTGATTTTTTTCCAGTCTTTTACCTCTGCGCACATTTACACATTATTTGTTTTTTACAAAAAATGAGATTCTCCTATACGTCTTGCTAAGTTCCGATGATGTATTTTGACCATCTTTCCATGTCGTTGCACACTCTTCTACAACGTCTTTTAAAATGACTGTGCATGGTACGTCCTTTGCATGTGTGTATTATAACTTCCTTTTTCAATTGCCTATTATTAAGGAGAAGGTGTTGTTTGCAGTCATTTTGCTATTATAAACAAAGTAGCTAAATCTTTGTTCAAGTTCTTGACGATCAATCTTCTTACATTTTTAAGTGTGGAGTGGCTGGGGTTTAGGGGAACTCTGGGGGAGGTTGGAACCTTACCGATCTTGTTCTAAGTTATCCATAGCTCCTTGGTACAGACACTCTAAGGAAATAATTAGAGGCACATGATTAAAGATTGAGTGGCTGGGTTTGAATCCCAGCTCTGCCTAGCAAAGGTTAGGGACCCTGGGCATTTTCCTTAACCTCGGTTTCTTCATTTGTAATGTGGGAACAACAGTACCCCACTCTGTCATGTTGCTATGAGGTTAATCTGACTGCCTGGCCCTTCTCCAACCTGGTCCTCCAGCTCTCACCTTGCCCTGATCCCTAGCCTCACTGATGTGTTCTGCCACAGGACCTTTGCACTTGCTTCTCCCACAGTTTGACGCCTTCCTCCAGATTCCACGTGGCTCCCTCCCTCACATCACTCAGGTCTCAGCTCAGATGACCCCTTTACTGACCCTCTTCCCTCTCCATCATTCTCTGTTACTTTACTGGGTTTTATTTTTCTTAGACTACTTGTAACCTCTTGTCATCTTACATATCTGTTTGGGTTTTGTCTATCACCCCCTTCCCAAGAATATAAGTTCCTCGAGGACAAAGAGCTTATCTTTTCCTAGGGCCATGTCACCAGTATCTGAATTATGTTACCTGTTGCATAGAATGTGCTCAAACATGACTTAAATTTTTTTTTCAAGGAGCTACTAAATGCTAAATACCTGCTTCGTTTTCTCTGTACCTATTGCTAATACTTTCCACACTCACAAAGACTATCAGTATAATTTCCTACAATCTTAAATTAAGTAGTTGGATTCTCTCCGTCTATCCCATCCGGATACCTCTGTTGAAGAAGAAGTTCAGCTACTCTCTAAGCTGGCTACAAAGTCATTATTCTTTGATTTTCTTCTTTCTCCTCTTCTTCTTTCTTTCTTTTTTTTTTTTTTTGAGACAGGGTCTCACTCTGTTGTCCAGGCTGGAGTGCAGTGGCACGATCTCAGCTCACTGCAGCCCCTGCCTCCTGGATTAAAATGATTCTCATGCCTCAGTCTCCTGAATAGCTGGATTATAGGTGTGCACCACCATGTCCAGCTAATAGAGACAGGGTTTCACCAGTTTCGTGATGAGGTCTTAAACTCCTGGGTCAAGCGATCCACCCGCCTTGGCCTCCCAAAGTGCTGGGATTACAGGCATGAGCCACTGTGCCCAGTTCTAATTTTTTTTTTTTTTGAGACAGGGTCTCATTCTGTCACCCAGGCTGGAATGCAGTGGTGCAACCATGGCTCACTGCAGCCTCAACCTCCTAGGCTCAAGTGATCCTCCCTCGTCAGCCTCCTGAGTAGCTAGGACTACAGGCATGCAACACGACAGCTGGTTAATTTTTAATTTTTTGTAGACATAGGGTTTCACCATATTGCTCAGGCTGGCTTCAAACTTCTGGGCTCACACGCAGTCCTTCCCACTTCAGCCTCCCAAATTCCTGGGATTAGAGGCATGAGCCACTATGCCCATCCTCAAACATGATCTTTGAAATGAATGGATTTTGCATGGAAAGTACTGAGCACAGTGCCATGCCTAGGTTCATGTGCCATGAGCTGTTATTCACCCCCTAGAAGGACTGGATGGAATGATTGGGAAGTTGCTGTGGTATGATCCTGTGGGTCTGGGCAGCAGAGATGCTCTGGGGAGACAGGAGGTGGGAGGTGGGGGGATGTCCTATTTGATTGCTTCTCCAGCTCATGGTTGCGCGGGCAATGGGGGGCTGTAGCCACAGTGCTCCCCTGCCCCTTTACCCTCTCAGATCCTTTCTTCTTGAGGATACTACCCTTTCTCCCTCAAAACACAGAACCTCCTCTTAGCTAGTTCTCAACTAATCTCTTCCGGGCTGTTCCACTTTAAATGGAAACCAGGCAATGAGATGCCTGCAGGGAAGCAAGGGACCTTCCTTTTCCTGTGCCCACATCCTTCTTGAGCTGCATTTCTTCTTGTCTTTGTGCTCATTCATTCTAAGCCAGTGACTGAGCTACTCTTGAGGCAACTTGGATGGAATGCTCTTCCCCCTGTCTGGGCTTTTGCATATATGTCTTTGCCTGGGGCCAAGACAGCTGGGATCTTCTTCCTATGCGCTCCCTGCTGCATCGTAGCTAACACTTGCTCAACCGTCAAGACTCAGGTTTCACCTGGAAAACACCCTTGACCCCATGCCTGGGTGGGTGCCTCCGCAGTCCCCACACAACTGTTCTCATGATTTTTATTTCATGATTATTATTTAAATCACACTGAGTTGCCATTCTCTGCTTTTTTGTCAGCTTCCTCATCAAAACTGCCTTGGTGACCATGGGAACACAGCATTATTCACCATTTAACCTCAGTACCTTGCTCAACACAGAGAAGGTGCTTGATGTCATCTAGTGAATGAATGGATGATGATAACATAGGCACGACAAGTGTCAGCGGGAACGTCTTCTGGGTGGGATGCCTGTTCATAGTGCATTGGTGGCACATTGCTGCCAGGATCTGGAGTCTGTCTCAGGCCAGGCGCTATCCATGCTTTCTGGATAAAGCATCCTTTGTGTCTGGGGGAATGATATCCTCTGCTCAGTGACCAGACCCCATCAGATTCAAATGTTTTCAGCCAGTTTCTGTAAATGGGAACATTTTGATTGGGCAGCAGCTGCCATGGTAACTGTCTGATTTTTAGAACTTGGGGACTGGGCACAGACCAGAGACCAGGTATCTTTGAAGAGGATTTTTTTTGGAATTATTCTGGTGTTTGGAAGCTCATGAATGAGAACTGACTTTGGCCAAGTGCTCCATGATGTCAACACTCAGTGCTTTTCTCTCTTTGGGCAGGGGTCTTAAGGGCTTTTATGGGTAGTATTTGTGGTATCTCCAGTTTATCCTCCTGGATCCCAGGTTATTTGGGGCTCAGATGAGGCAGGCTGAGATTTTCTTTGGTATACCAAGGTGACGAGATTGGCAAGCAGCTACAGAAAAACAAGGAGAGGAAGGTCACTTTCACCTTTAATATTTTGCTCCAAACGTCCAAATGACCCTCCATACTCCACATCGTTATTAAGTGGTGGGACAATGCTTTTGAAGCACTAACTAATGTTATTTCCCAAGTGGAATTTATTTCTCCCCATTCAGAGTGTGTGGCTATGTGGTCAACATTTCTGCAGAATGTACAGCTGTGCATACCCATACAGCTGTTCAGGTTGTGCACTGAATAACTCCACCCAGGCTTTGTGCACAATACCCTCTGGAATTGTGCAACATGGTAGCCCTGGTAAGGGATGTAGCAACAAAGAAAAAGGGTGATGCTTTCAAGATTTTGGATGCAAAATCCTGGCCTTAGAGGGAACAAAAGGAGCTGTTGGAATAGATTGTTGGGAGCCTTGTTATTATTGCTATGTCATATGCTAACAGGTAAAAATATAAATAACATATAATAAAAAGGATGAGAAATACTGGATAATGAAGAACAAGGATACTTTAGCCCAGTCTACATAAAGGCTCCTTGGACTGTAGAAAAGAGAAGCAACAAGTGCATAGAAGTTAGTGGTTCGCTGAGAAGAGGATCTTGCACTTTGCCTTCTGGGTCAAATCCAGGTTAGGGCAGGTGGATATGGCAAAAATCCTCGGGTCAGTTTGTGGAATCTAAGAGTCACAGCAACTCATTCCCCATTTCCTGGGTGGGGTTCCAGAAAAAGAAAGGGTTGTTTGGTAAATCCAATCTAAACAGTGAGGGCCTCTGAGGATGTAGCCCAGTGGGATGATGTCAGTGCTATGGATATGGCATCAGAGCTGGCCAGGGAGCTGCTGAAACTGAATGACTCCATGGCCAGAATGAGCCACGACTTAGGAGACTTCTGTGAGACCCAGCAATGAGGGTGGATGAGGTGATAGCTGAATCAGATCTCCCTCGACACTCCTGGGACCTGAGAAGCATATGTGGGGAAGTGGGGTTGTGGAGGGGAGTGGTCATCATTTTGGCCAACATTTGGTGTCTGTTTTCTGGTGCAATGAGAGATCAGAACAGATTAAATTGTAGTAAAGAAAAATATGGTCACGTTTCTTGCAGTCCTGAGACTTGGATGCAAGATTTGCTCCCATAACAATGAGCTGCTTTGAGATTCTCCAAAAGAGCCCTGCTTGGGTGTCACTGGCTTATACTAGTGACTTGTCCACCAGACTGCTGCTCTGAATTGCCTGGGAAGCTTTGCCAAAACAGGTACTTGGCCCCCACTTCAGACGCAGAGAATCAGAATATCTGTGGGTTGGGGCTGGCCTGTGCTATCTGTTGGGTAGATCAGCGCCTGCAAAGCAGCTGGTTAGAATCTTGGCAGAATTTGCTTTGTGCTTTTGTGAAAATTTCTTCCTCTTTTCCTATTTCCTTATCCATTAAATAGGTAAATCCTATCTCTTTTTGTAAATGACTCTGGATACTCAGAAATTATTCAGAGAAAAGATCTTAAAAGGAATGTAGCAATGCTGTTCACTTAAAAGCATTTTATGAGTACTTTTTAAAAGTAGAAATCTTTCTTTGCCATTCAGAAATGCATTCTTTTTATTTATATTTTTTGTATTTTATTTATATTTATTATATGTTATTTATATTTGTATCTGTTAGCAGATGATATAATGATAACAATAACAATAATTTTTGAAAAACTAGTTATCTATTGGCAGAGGGAAGGAACAGGTGGAGTTAACAGAGGCTAGAAGGCTAGACTTCTTGACTTCTTGGAATGTACCTTTTTTTTTTTTTTTTGAGACGGAGTCTTGCTCTGTCACCCAGGCTGTAGGGCAATGGTGTGATCTTGGCTCTCTGCAACCTCCACCTCCCAGGTTCAAGTGATTCTCCTGCCTCAGCCTCCTGAGTAGCTGGGATTATGGTCACCCACCACAATGTCTGTTTTTAGTAGAGATAAGTTTTCACTATGTTGGCCAGGCTGGTCTCGAACTCCTGACCCCGTGATCTGCCTGCCTCAGCCTCCCAAAGTGCTGGGATTACAGGCATGAGCCACCACACCCAGCCATTTAAACAGATATTTCTAATTCAAAATTAAAATTACAGAACTTTTACTTAAACTCTTTAATTTTATATTTGCCGAGATCACATCACTGCACTATAGCCTGGGCAACAGTGTAAGACTCCATCTCAAAAAAAAAAAAAAGAAAAGAAATATCTGTTTAAACTTACACTATAGCTTCTGTTTTAAATACACACAAACACGCACATACACACAGTTTGTATTTCCTACATCTGTAAACTCAAGAAGGCCTAGAAGCACTGACCAACTCTACAGCAATGAGAAATTCAGAATCCCAGTTTATAGTCTCCAAATACCATTTCCCAAAAAACTAGGATGTTTGAACAAAATGCCACATGTGAACCTCATTTTGATCTTGATTTAAATAGAACAACTGTATAGAAACATTTATAAAGTGATGGAGAAAAATGAAGGCCAATTTGATATTTGATGAAATTAAGGAATTATGAGAATTATATTTTGGCTATGTTCTTAAAATGATACATTATATTTTTAGGATATATACTGACATATTCACAAATGACACATCTTGGATTTGTTTCAAACTAATTTACTAGGACCCATTAAAAATGGGCAAAAGACATGAACAGACACTTCTCAAAAGAAGACATACAAGCAACCAACACAACATGAAAAAGTATTTTACATCACTAGTCATTAGAGAAATGCAAATCAAAACCACAATAAGATACTATATCACACTAGTCAGAATGGCTACTGTAAAAAAGTTAAAAAAAAAAGCCACAGATATTGGTGAGGCTATTGGTGAAAATGTAAATTGCTTCAGCCACTGTGGAAAGCAGTTGGACGATTTTCAAAAGACTTAAAATAGAACTACCATTTGGGCCAGCAGTCCCATTACTGGGTAAGTATTCAAAAGAAAACAGATTATTCTACTAAAAAGACACATGCACCCACTATAGTGTTCATTGCAATACTGCTCACAATAACAAAGACATGGAATCAACCTAGGTGCCCATCAACGGTAGACTTAATGAAGAAAATGTGGCACATATGCACCATGGAATACTACACAGCCATTAAAAAGAATGAAATCAAGTCCTTTACAGCAACATGGATGAAGCTGGAGGCCACTATCCTAAGCAAATTAATGCAGGGGCTGAAAATAAGATACTGCATGTTCTCATTTATAAGTGGGAGCTAAGCACTGGATGCTCATGGACATAAAGATGGCAACGATAGACGCTGGCAACTCACAAATGGGGAGGGAAAAGGTCGGGGTTGAAAACCTAACTGATGGGTACTATGTTCAGTGCCTGAGTGATGAGATCATTTATACCCCAAACCTCGGCATGATGCGTTAAACCCATGTGTGCATATGCACCCTCTGAATCTAAAATAAAAGTTGAAAAAATAATAATCCAGTAGGAATGGGGGAAAATTGGGTGGGTGTGTGGGAGAAAAAAGGATGGAAAGTGTTGATCACTGTCGAAGTTACATGGGGGTTCATTATACTGTTCTCTGTACTTTAGTGTATGTTTGGAAATTTCCATAAAAAAAAATTTCGAGTAGAAAGAGAAGAAGAGGAGGAGGAGGAGGAGGATAAGGAGGAGGAGGAGGAGAGAGTGCATTTTCTAGGTCCTCAAGTTGAAGGCATTTTGGGTTGTCCACCAATAAAGAAGACGGGCAGCTCCAAGGAGTACAGCCTCTGCACCAAAGGTCATAGTGCCCCCTCGGCTGACAAACCCACGATTGGTGAGCCAGGTAGTGATTCAGAAAATGTGGCAGTGAATTGAATAATCCACTTATAGGCAGCTGGCTGAGCTGGCCTGGTGGAAGGCAAGCAGGCCCAGGCAAGAAAAGGGGACCAGCTATGGGCCCTGACCCCTCTTTTCTCTGGCCATGATTTTTGAAGGAAATCAATTCTAGTTTTTAAGGTGGTTTGGCCCTGCTTAGAAGGTAACAACTGGGAAGGTATCAACTGAGTCAGGTTGAGGAGGTCCTTCTGTGATTCCAGGTTTAAAATATTTTATACCACTAATGATTTTTTTTTTAGGTAGGAAAATAATATTCTTAAAAACATGTTGAGCAAAAGGCACCAGACCCAACAGAACACAGACTATGTTATTCCATTTATATAATATTCAAAACGAGCAGAATTAACCTACAGTTTTTAGAGATATATGATTAGATGGTGATTTTAAAAAAAGACAAGGGCATGACGACTTGGCAGTAAGAACAGTTATCTTTACATGGGAGGGAGCTGTGATCAGACGGGGCTCCTAGGGTGCTGATATGGATGATATTTCCATGGTTCCATGGCGTTTGTTCTACAGTATATTAAGCTATAAATTTATGCTTTATACACATCTTTCTATATGTACTATATTTCACAATACAAATATAAAGTAATATACCTTAGTTGTAGAAAATTAGAGAAAAGAACAAAATAGTACAAAGTACAAAATAGAAAATAGTTCCCTATGATTGCTCCACCTAAAAGTAACCACTGTTGACATGTTGCTGTGAATCATTTTGTAAGGAGCTGGGCTTGGTGGTTAAGGAGACGGACTTTGGAATTAAGCAGACCCAGGCAGTGTTCAAATCCTGGCACTGCCTCTTACTAAATGTGACAACATGGGCAAGTTACTGAAGTTCTTGTCTGCAAAATAAGGATAATAACAATACTTGTCTTAAAGGGTTGTCATGGGGATAAAAAGAGCTAAAGCCTGAAGAACACCCAGAATGCAATAAATCTTCAATCACGTTAACCATTTTTAACTCATTGCAATATTTTAAAAAACTTATGTGTACTATATATATGAAATCTCTATATTATAGTCTGTATATATAGTCTATATTATAGTCTGTATATTTATAGTCTGTATATTTTTATGAAATTGGGACTGTAGTTCGTAGCAATTATGACTTGAGATCATTTTTAAAAAGTAGTGATTCCTTATTGAACTTCTCAGAGGTGCACTTCTACATAATAATGCCTGAATAATCTGGTACAACATCCAAAGCTGTCTGTAGCTCATCTTACTCCATCTTACTCCAAAGTTGATTATTTGCCTGTGCTGGTGCTTCGTCTGGTCTTCCTACCCGTTTCGGCTGGTTGAAATTCTTTTTTTCTAATGATCAGTGATGTTGAGCTTTTTGTTATGCTTGTTGGCTGCATAAATGTCTTCTTTTGAGAAGTGTCTATTCATGTCCTTTGTCCACTTTTTAGTGGGGTTGTTTGCTTTTTTCTTGTAAATTCGTTTAGTTCCTTGTAGACTCTGGATATTAGACCTTTGTCAGATAGATAGACTGCAGAGATTTTTTTCTCATTCTTTAGGTTGTCTATTCACTCTGATGATAGTTTATTTTGCTGTGCAGAAGCTCTTTAGTTTAATTAGATCCCATTTGTCAATTTTTGCTTCTGTTGTGATTGCTTTTGGCATTTTTGTCATGAAATCTTTGCTCATGCCTATGTCCTGACTGGGATTACCTAGATTTTCTTCTGGGGGTTTTTATAGTTTTGGTTTTTACATTTAAGTCATTAATCCATCTTCAGTTATTTTTTTGTATAAGGTGTAAGGAGGGGGTTCAGTTTCAATTTTCTGCATATGGCTAGCCAGTTCCCAGCACCATTTGTTAAATAGGAAATTATTTTCCCCTTGCTTGTCTTTATGAGGGTTGTCAATGATCAGTTGGTTGTAGGTGTGCGGTCTTACTTCGGAGCTCTCTATTCTGTTCCATTGGTCTATGTGTCTATTTTTGTACCAGTACCACACTGTTTTTGTTACTGTAGCCTTGTAGAATAGTTTGGCGTCCGGTAGTGTGATGTCTTCAGCTTTGTTCTTTTTGTTTAGGATTGTCTTGACTATATGGGTTTTGGTTCCATATGAACTTTAAAATAGTTTTTTTTCTAATTCTGTGAAGAGTGTCAACATTAGTTTAATGGGAATAGCATTGAATCTGTAAATTACTTTGGGCAATATGGCCATTTTCATGATATTGATTCTTCCTATCCATGAGCATGGAATGTTTTTCCATTTATTTATGTCCTCTTTGATTTCCTTGAACCATGGTCTGTAGTTCTCCTTGAAGAGGTCTTTCACCTCCCTTGTTAGCTGTATTCCTAGGTATTTTATTCTCTTTGTAGGAATTGTGAATAGGAGTTCATGCATGATTTGGTGCTGTGTATGCCTCTTGTCAGTGTACTGATCATTAGAGAAATGCTAATCAAAACCGCAATGAGATACCATCTCATGCCAGTCAGAATGGTGATTATTAAAAAGTCAAGAAGCAACAGATGCTGTTGAGGTTGTGGAGAAAAAGGAACATTTTTACACTGTTGGTTGGAGTGTAAATTACTTCAACCATTGTGGAAGACAGTGTGGCAATTTCTCAAAGATCTAGAAGCAGAAGCACAATTTGACCCAACAATCCCATTACTGGATATATATCCAAAGGAATATAATCATTCTATTATAAAGATAACATGCTGTATGTTCACTGTAGCACTATTCATAATAGCAAAGACATGGAATCAATCCAAATGCCTATCAGTAATAGAATGAATAAAGAAAATGTGGCATATATACACTACAGAATACTATGTAGCCATGAAAAGGAATAAGATCCTGTCCTTTGCAGGGACATGGATGAAGCTGGAAGCCATTATCCTCAGCAAACTAACACAGGAACAGAAAACCAAACACTGCATGTTCTGACTTGTAAGTAGGAGATGAAGCATGAGAACACATGGGGACATGAAGTGGGGAACAGCACATACTGGGGCCTTTCAGGGGAGCCGGGAGTGGGAGAGTATCAGGAAGAATAGCTACTGGATGCTGGGCTTAATACCTAGGTGATGGGTTGATCTGTGCAGTAAACCACGATGGCACTCGTTTACCTAGGTAGCAAACCTGCACATCCTGCACACGTACCCCAGAACTTAAAAGTTGGTGAAAAAAATTAGAAAAAATTCTGTGAGAATCAATTGGCTATATTACATTTTTTTTACAAGAAATTCTTTAAAAAAAAGTTTTCCCAAACTATTAATTATTATTATTATCGTGACAAATACAGTTAACCTAAGATCTATCTTCTTAGCAGCTTTCAAAGTACACAGTACAGTTTATGTTAACTATAGACACTATGCTGTAGGTCCCTTGGATTTGTTCATCTTGTGTAAGTGAAACTTTATGCCCTTTGACTAACATCTGCTCATTTCCTCCTCCCCATATCCTCTGGTAACCACTCTTTTTTACTCTCTGTTTCTAAGAATTTGACTGTTTTAGACTGATTACATAAATGGTTGTCCATCATGTAAGTATTTGTCCTTTTGTTTTTGGTTTATTTCACTTAGTATAATGCCCTCCAGGTTCACCTGTGTGTGTGTGTGTGTGTGTGTGTGTGTGTGTGTGTGTGTGTGTATATATGTACCACACATTTTCTTTATCCATTCATCTGTCATTGGACATTTAGGTTGTTTCGTTGCCTTTATTATTGTAAATAATGCCACAATGAAAATGGGAGTGCAGCTATCCCTTCAACATTCTGATTTTATTTTCTTTGGATATATAACCAGAAGTACAATTTCTGGATCATATGATAGCTCTAGTTTTAATATTTGAGGAACACCCATATTGTTTTTTTGTAGTGGCTGCACCAATGTACATTCCCATAAACATTGTACAAAGGTTCTCTTTTCTGCACAACCTCACCAATATTTATTTGTTTGTTTCTTTCGATAATGGCCATCCTAACAAGTGTGAGGTCATATATCACTGTAGTTTTGATTTGCATTCCCCTGATAATTAGTGATGGTGAGCACCTTTTCATACAACTATTGACTTTTTGTATATCTTCTTTGGAGAAATGTTGATTTAGTTTCTTTATTCATTTTTAAATTGAGTTCTTTGTTTTGTTTTTTTGCTATTGAGTTGTAGAAGTTATATGTTTTGAATATCAGCCCTTTGTAAGATATGTGATTTACAGGTATTTTTGCCCATTTTGGAGGTTGCCTTTTCATTTTGTTGATTGTTTGCTTTGCTGTGCAGAGCTTTTGGGTTGATGTAATCCCACTTTTCCATATTTGCATTTGCTGTCTGTGCTTCTTGTCATATCCAAGAAATTGTTGCTAATGTCAAAATCAGGAAGATTCTCCTCTATGTTTTTCTTCTAGAAGTTTTAAGGTTTCAGGTCTTATGTTTAAGTGTTTAATCTATTTTGAGTTGATTTTTGGGTATAGTGGAAGATAAGGGTTCAATTTTATTATTTTGTATGTTGATATCCAGTTTTTCCAGCATCACTTATTGAAGAGACTAACATTTCCCTATTGTGTGTTCTTGGTACCTTTGTTAAAGATATGTTGACCACATATGCATAGGTTTATTTTTAGGCTCTCTGTTCTATTCCATTGGTCTATATGGCTGTTTTTATGCCAGTACCATATTGTTTTGAATATTGTAGTTTTGTAGTATTTTTTGAAACCAGAAAGTATGATGCTCCAGCTTTGTTCTTTTTGCTCAAAATTCCTTTGGCTACTTGGGGTCTTTGTGGTTTCATATAAATTTTAGAATTGCTTTTTAAAATTTCTACAAACATGTCATTGGGATTTTGGTAGGGATTACATTGAATCTATAAGTAACTTGGAATAGTATGATCATTTTAACATTAACTCTTCTAATACATGAATATGGGGTATCTATAATTTCTTTCATTAGTGTTTTATAGTTTTTAGGGTACAAGTCTTTTACTTTCTTAAGTTTATTCCTATTGTATTCTTTTTGGTGCTATTGTAATTGGAATTGTTTCCTTATTTTCATTTTGTATAATTCGTTATTAGTGTTTATAAACACAACTGATTTTTATTTGTTGATTTTATATCTTGTAACTTTGCTGAATTTGTGTCTCTTTTTTATATCCTGCAAATTTGCTGAATTAGTTCTAACAATTTTTATGGAGTCTTTTAGGATTTTCTATATATAAGATCATGAAGTATGCAAACAGGGATAATTTTACTTCTTCCTTTTGATTTGGGTATCTTTTTTTTTTCTTACCTAATTGCCCTGGCTAGCATATTCAGTACTATCTTGAATGGAAGGGGTGAGAGTAGCATCCTTGCCATGTTCCAGATCTTAGGGGAAAAGCTCTCAGTGTTTCACCATATGATGTTAGCTATAGGTTGTTCATCTATGAATATATATTGTGTTGAGATAAGTTCCTTCTATACCTAATTTATTGACCATTTTTATTATGAATTATATGTTGAATTTTGTCAAAAGCTTTTTCTGCATCAATAATCATGGGGATTTGTCTCTCATTTGTTAATGTTGTATATCACACTGGTTGATCTGCATATGTTGAAGCAACCTTGCATCTCAGGAATAAATCCCACTAAGTCATGGTATATGATCCTTTTAATGTATTGTAAAATTTGGTTTGCTAATATTTTGCGGCAGATTTTTGTATCCATGTTCATCAGGGATATTGATCTGTAGTTTTCTTTTCCTGTAGTGCCTATGGCTTTGATATCAGATCACACTGGCCTTATAACAAGTTTGGAAGCGTTCTCATGCTGATGGAAATTTTAATCATTGTTTGAGACCTAGCCCCCAAAATAAAACCCTCCATGAAATTCTCTTTGGTTTTTCCAACTGGAGTAGGAGACAATACTTCTCTACTTGAAGATTTCTGTGTTATGAAACCTTAGCAGTGAAGCTAACACCACCTCCTACCTCCAAGGCACAGGTGGAACTTTAATCAATATTTACCAATAAGGATGATGAACAAGTTTTCAAACTTGCTTCCCACTGATTTGAAAGCCATTAGTGATGAGTCTCAGCTCAGGGCTCAGGCTGGGAATAACCTACTAGGCATGGGGCCTCTGAAAAGAATTTTAATCAGTTGGAGTTAGCAAGACATTTTCTCACCATATAAAAGCTGGAAACAACACAGATTTAAACATATAATGATTTATTCTCTCATATAGAAAAAGTCCAGAGGTGACTGGTTCAGGCCTGGTAATGGAGGCCGTAGGCTGTCATCTCGGAGAATCCTGTCTCCACCTCTGGTACATGGCCATCCTTGAGTCTCCTCATAGTCTAATATGGTTGCTTGTGCACCAGCCAGTGAATATCCATGCCAGTTTGTGGGCCTGGTCATAAAGGGGGAAACAGGGGAGAAACGACTTCATTTTCAAAAGAGTTTTTTCAAAAGCTCCATACAACACTTCTAGTTACATCTTGTTGGCTACAACATAGTCATCTGGCCATACCTAGGTTCAACAGAATCTGCGAAATATTGCTGCTTAAATACAACTGGCATCCTGTTATAAAGGAGGAAGGTGAGAATGGTTGTTGGCATAGCAACAAGCAATTTTTGCCATATAGCTGTAAGGCTCTGATGACACTCAGTGTTACTGGCATGACTCCCACTTGTAAAAGAAATTGTATAGAACAGGCATTTTTGGGTGTGACAGTGGGGTGAGGTGGGGAGCATCAAGATCACAATCACATAGAAAAGCACCTGGAGCCCTGGAAAGTGGCCTGCCCTGCGCGGCAGAGTGTCCTTGGGCCTCCAGTATCTTGCTCTGGAGTCTTTGGATCCTCCTCCAAGGGTCTTTCGTAACCCCAGCTCCAAAACGTGGTAGACTGATTTCCAGAAGCCTTCAGAGTCTTTTCAGTCCTTTGTTCTTTTCAAAGCACTTTACACACATGGTTCTGTTTTATTCTTACCAAAGCCCCATTTAATAGTAACAGGTGGTGTTTCCTGATCTTGCTAGAAGCCATTCAAGTGCTAAACACTTCTACCTGCATCATCTTGAGTCATTCTCACAGTGACCCTGAGAGACCAGAAGTGCTGGAAGCTCATTTTTCAGATGTAGGAATAGAGGCTCAGAGAGCTGATGTGACTTGCCTGAGGTCACACAGGACATAGATGGGAGTTGAACCCAGTTCTGTTTGATTCTGAAGCTCCAGTTTTTTAGCCATAAGGCTAGAGTGGCTCTTATTCCCATTTGACAATTGAAAAAAAAGGGCCTAGGGAGTTTAAGTGTAAAAGGTTATAAACAAGTGGGTGATGACGCCCACATCAGGACCCAGCTCCCAGCCCTCGTGCAATGACACCCACAACACAGTCACCTGGCCATTCAACAGAATCTGGGAAATATTGCTCCCAGCCCTCTCACCACTGAGCTGCCCGGCCTCATTGCCCAGGACCTCTGGAGCACATGCACATGCACCAGTCCATGCCAGGCTGACTGGTGCAGCCCACATTACCCTTAGATCCCTGCCCCCTCCATACTGTTTCCAAGCTAGAAGCATCCAGGCTAATCAAGACCAAAGCAAGATTTGTGAGGTGTCTGGGAGAGGCTGCAGATTTAACAGGAGGGAGGGAAAAGCATCTTTTGATTTGTGAGCTGAACCCCTCTGATCTGAAAATCAATAGGAGTAAATTGGTTAGACCCAGGGAGGCCTTTCCGTGCTATGCCCTGCTGCAGTAGCCCTTGAACACGCTGCTGTCCCGCTGTTCCCCAGCTGCAGTAGCTCTTGAACTTGCCACTGTCCTCCCGCATTGTGACTCCCTCCAGGACGGCCCCTGCAGTGGCCCCTGCGGAAAAGCAGCATCAGATGGAGTTACTATTCTGTCAGGGCCAGACAAGTGGTTTCCCTTTTTTTTTTCTTTTTTTTTTTGCTGGTTCCAGCCCATGACGTGACTTTAAGATCTCTTCTTTACTGTTTGGCAGGGGCAACTGTCCTGGATCTCAGCTGCAGAAGAAAGACCTGGATTTAATAAGTTTTTATAGCAACTGCCAACTGGACTTATCAAAGCTGCCTAGAGACCCCACAGGGAATACCGTGGGCCTCTTTCAAGACTCCTCAGCTCTGCTGAAAAGCTGAGCACTGCAGGCATTTCAGATGCATGGGCCACTGGGGTGAATGCAGCCCTGGACCTTGTTGTCTCTCCTGTCAATCACTCTGAGCAGAAATTAGCAGGGGTGCACTCACTGGCCAGCTGAGCAGTTTCAGGAGCACCCAGGATCATCAGACCCAAAGCTGGAAGGGAATGTTATCAACATCTTGTTCACTCCTAGATCTCCAGGGTGAACCATGATAAACCAGACCTATGGGGAATATTTTCCAGTTGTAAATAATTTGATAGAGGGCCTCGTATCCTGCCTCAGTGCTGGCACACCCTAGGCACTCCATGAATAAACATTGATTGAATGAATACATGAATAAATTGTAACTAATGACTTTAGAGCCAGGAAGTTCTTCAGGGAACTCTGAGAACTCACATTTAATCATCAACTGTACAGGAGTTTAGAAAAGTGTGAGCTGAAAAAACTAGCATCTAGGTATTTCCAGCACTGTCCCTCCTGAGCCCTGACCTGTTACTCCATCCCTGCCCCATCACAGGTGGGTTTCCTGGGCTCTGGTTGCTGTAGAAGGATGATCAAGCCTTAGCATCTGACAGACCTGAGCTCAAACCCAGACTCTGACACCTGTTAACTGCTTGACCTTAGGCAAACATCTTTTGGAGACTCACTTTTTCTCATTAGTAGAATGAGGCAGCAATTTTATCTAACTCTTAGACTATTTACAGGTTGCCTGAGACAATGCATGTGAGGAGTGCCTGGCACCTGGTAGAAAGATCACAGTAATGGTTACTGTGACATCACCACGACAGTAGGTCCCTGGATCACTCTTTTTTTTTTTAAATTGTACTTTAAGCTCAGGGGTACATGTGAACATCCTGCAGGGTTGTTATGTAGGTACACACATGCCATGGTGATTTGCAGTCTCCATTCCCTCCGCACACCCCGTCACCTACATCAGGCATTTCTCCCAGTGTTTTCCCTCCCCATCCTCCCCGCTCCGCGCTGTCCCTCCCCTAGCTCCCCACCCCCCAACCTACCCCAGTGTGTGATGCTCCCCTCCCTATGCCCACGTTCTCATTGTTCAACACCCGCCTATGAGTGAGAATATGCCGTGTTTGGTTTTCTGTTCTTGTGTCAGTTTGCTGAGAATGATGCTCTTTTCTGTCCACTCCCAACCTGGCATCCAGCCAGGTTCTCCTGGCTACAATATAGACCTTACCTTTTCCCATTTTGCCAAGGCCAGAATTTTACTTGTG
>CAUYLG010051305.1:0-17470 GCA_963573385.1 Cacajao melanocephalus | reverse complement strand
GTGTTGTGTTTTTCAGCTCCATCAATTCATTTATGTTCCTCTCTAAGTTATCCATTCTCATTAGCATTTCGTTAAATCTTCTTTCAAGGTTCTTAGTTTCTTTGCATTGGGTTAGTACATGTTCTTTTAGCTCACAGAAGTTTATTATCCATCTTCTGAAACCTGATTCTGTCAGTTCATTGCACTCATTCTCTGTCAGGCCTTGTTCTCTTGCTGATGAGGAGCTGCGATCCCCTGCAGGAGGAGAGGCATTCTGATTTTGGGTGTTCTCAGCCTTTTTGCACTGGTTTCTTCCCATTTTTGTGGATTTATCCACCTTTCTTCTTTGTAATTGCTGACTTTCAGATTGGGTCTGAGTGGACGTCCTGCTTGTTGGTGATGAAGTTTTTTCTGTTTCTTAGTTTTCCTTTGGCGGATGCCCTTTCCCCACAGAGCTAGGGCTTCCCGGGTTTAGCTTTGCTTACTGTGAAACTCTCAGTCCTCAGCACTTCCAATTGCTGTTCTCCTTATGGGGATGGGATCAGCTAAGCCTGACTCAAAGGGCACCCAGTCCTGTATACTCTGCACCGAGAAGCGCTGCGCTGACCAAAAGAGTCACGCTGGCGACCCGTGTGGCTCCTCCGCTGGGTAGCTCCCAGTTTGTGGGTAACAGAAATTCGTCTGAAATTGCAGAGTCCACTTGCTCTCTGCGCTTTCACCGGGAGCTACAATCCTGAGCTGTTGCTAATCTGCCATCTTGGATCTCTCTCTCAAGGAGGACATTTTTTGCCTTTGTGAAAGTGGTCACAAATTTAGAGGCTAAGGCTGAGAAACAGTAGTGTCAAATGAACAAAATAAGAGTTCAGAAATGAGATTTCACGTTTATAAGATAGTCTGTATTAGTTCTCATACTGCTATAAAGAAATAAGATTGCGTAATTTTTCAAGAAAAGAGGCTTAATTGGGTAATGGCTGTACAGGAAGCATAGCAGTATCTGCTCTGGGGAGGACTCAGGGAGCTTTTCCTCACGGCAGAAGGCAAAGTGGGAGCAGGTGTCTTGCACGGCAGGAGCAGACCCAAGGGCAGGATGGGGGAGGTGCTGCACACTTTTAAACAACCAGGTCTCATGATAACTCACTATCACATGAACAGCACAGAAGAGATGGTGCTAATCCATTCATGAGAACTCCACCCCTATGATCCAATCACCTCCCACCAGGCCCCACCTCCAACACTGGGGATTACAATTTAATGTGAGATTTGGTGGAGACACAGATCCAGACCATATCAGAGTCTGCATAGGAGGATCTTTCCTGCTCAGGAATATGATCAAATCTCATAGAGGTAGTTTCAAACCACAGGACAATTTTTATGTCTTCATAGAGAAGAAAGAACTGTTAATTCCTGTGAGTTTTATTAAACTTACAATGGATTGATTGACTTATTGAATCATGAATAAAACCTCTTTATGTGTCCTTTTCAAAAGGAATCTCTAGCTGGTGGGAATATTCCTTAACTTTAGCATAGTTTCAACAATAATGTCACTGTAAACATAAATTACTACAAATCTAATCTAGCTTTCTAAGCTACTAATTGATTTTTTTGAACTCTTCTGTTTAAAAAAGACATTTAATAGTAATATACTGTGTAATTTAATGTAAATAATTGTAAGTTAGTTAAAACAGGTTTGGATTTAGTTTAAAGTATATAAAACCAATGAGCTATACGATAGAAATCAGTTGATCTGTTCATTCAGCATGGATCAAACTGGTTTTCAACTAAAAAGTTAGTCCAACTCAAAGTGGAAACTGACTCAAACCAGTTCCTTTTAACCTGCTTAGTTACTGTTTTATCTCCCACAACCTTTTCAACCAGTAACCTCATCATAAATCTTGCCATCATTAGAAGCTGCATTGCCCTGACATTTTCATTTCAAGCAACCCATTCTTGAGCCACCACAACTTAATCTTCCAGACGCTTGCTGTATTTTCTTAACTGTAACAGTTCTTGCCTTATTACTTCTGCTGCATAACTCCATGCCTTTTTTGCCATCCATTCTCCTGATGTCTCTATTATCCTCTTCACCCAACTTAGATTCCATTTACAGTCCATTATAGCTGCTTCCTTGAAAATACCTCAGCTCACTTTTTCTCACTCCCTTCCTGTGCACTGAATTTGTAGAGCAAAACCAAACTTTGGTGAAACCCAATTGTTCACTTTTTCCATGCCTATCCTGGAGAAGCAGAACATTTGGGAGGGGGTTGTGAAGGGAATGTGGTTGGAATCACAATATAGCCGACTAACTTCACTTGAAATTCATGACTAGAAACCCAAAAAAGCCATTTCCTGGCAATCCTGCTACAGGGCCTTCCCAAGTATGGCAGGTTTACTGAATGAGCTTCTCTCCTTAGGGAAGAATCTAGGAAATATCTTCTCTTTGCTCCAGCTACTGCTTTCCAATCAGTGACTGGTAGTTTTTTCTCTCACTGATGGCATCACAAGCATATTCCCTGCTTTCGGACCACTTTCATCCATAAACAGACACATTCTCCAGTGAAAGGAAAAAAGTGTAGTCCAGTGTAAATGACAACTTGACTTTATCATTTCATTCAAATTTTCTCCTACCCCTTAGCTCAGGACTGACCCATGTAAGGGAGAACAGCATAGTCTTTATCTTCAATACCTCTTCACCTTGTTCTTCCATTCCTCCTCTTCCTCCTCCCCTTACCCTCCTGTTGTGTTGCTTCTGGCCTCTGGAGGATCAGGATCAGGAAAGAATGAACAAACTGAAAATGGAGAAAGACCTTTTGACTTAGCTAAGGTTAATAGAAGTGCTCTCTTGCCTATCAGCTACTCTCCTTCAAGGCAGGTATTCTAATACTGGCTCTTCTGTGGAGGTCTTTACTAACCCCTCCTTCCCCAGCAGAAGGAATCTCGACTCATTTAGAGTTAGCAAACTCATGTGACCCTCCACCTTATTTCTGCACCTCTACTCGCACCACAAGAGGGTACATCAACAGCCTTTTAAGTCTGCAGTTATAGCTCCCTCAGCCTTAAAGGCAAAGAATTCTTAGAGCAAATATGGTATAACAAAATTCAGACCTTATTTCCCTCTCCGGCAACCACCTGTGTCTTAAACAGTACTCATCTTTGGTCTGCTAAATCAATACATTTCAGGATGATTCCACCACTTTCTTGCTCTGTCACCATGTGCAGCTTGAAGCAGAAAGCAAACCGCTGCAACTTTATGTTGTTATTGTTGCTTGTTGTTTTTGAGGTGCTCTATTTTGGTTCTCTTGGAGCTTTCTACAAAGTATACTTTCTACTGTCTATGGAAGGTAGTAAAATAAATTATATAGAACTCCATCATTTTCTCTAAGTCCTCTTTCAAACAATCCTCCTCCATGAATTCTTAGTCTTTCTTACATAAGCTGTGGAATGTGATGATTACTGGGCCATTTTTCTACCCTCTGGTAGATCCTTCACAGAAGTATCTAGTAGACTCTTCAGTTTCTTTCAGCTTTTGGGCTCTTAACTGAAATTCTGACATAATAGGAAATTTCCATTCAACATCTTTTTATATCTGTAATTTATTTTCTTTCATCTTTGAGATGACTATTTTATCCCTTTTCCTTTCATTTCATACATTCATTTTCTTCCATTCCCTTTCAGCCATTGACTTTGTCTCACATTCAGTTGAAAGAATAAATACCACGATAAGGAATCTAAGAAGGCAAATAAAACCACATTCTCTAGCGTCCTTTTCGTTACCGGGAAAAGGTGTCCCTTTCAAATGGTGTTTACTGTGGCAAGATGTCTAAAGTTATAAAACTGGAGGGAAAGATAATTTGCAAAATTTGTTCTGAAAGACAAGAATTAGAGCAGGAACACAGGAGAGGATAACTGGGTCATGAAACATAGTGCTATGGTTTGGATCTGGTTCCTTTGGCCCCCCCCAACTCTCATATTGAAATCTGATTCTCAGTGTTGGAGGTGGGGCCTAATGGGAGGGGCTTGGGTTAGTAGGGCAGATCTCTCTCGAGTAGATTAACGCCCTCCCTGGGGAGTGGGTGTGGGAGCGGTGAATGAGTTCTCACTCTTAGTTCCCAAGAGAGTTCCCTAGAGAGCTGGTTGTTAAAAAGAGCCTGGCACCTTTCCCTTCTCTCTTGCTTTGCCTCACCATGTGATCTCTGCACACACTGGCTGTTCTTCCCCCTTGTCATGAGTGGAAAAAGTCTACGGCCCTCAGCAGATGCAGATGCTGGTGCCATGCTTCTTATAAAGCCTACAGAACCATAAGACAATAAATCTCTTCTTTTAAAAAATAAATTGCCCAGCCTCAGATGTTCCTTTGCAGCCACACAAACAAATTATACCTGGTCACCAAAATTTAGAGGACCCATCAATTTAAATCAAAAATTTAAAAAATACTCCTCTATTCTTATCAGATGAAATTATGTATAGCTTTATTTATTTTCATAAACATTAACACAGGCATATGTTTATTGACATCAAGAAGTCCAGAAGGACTTTTATCTGTTGTTATGCTTTGAGAGCAAATAACAGAAGTTCCCAACTCAATTGGTTGGTACAAAAAGGAAAATTTATTATCTCACATTCAAGACATATTAAGTTGAGAATTTAATGTTATTTAATGGCTAATTCAATGGCATCATCAAAAACTCAGGTTCTTTCTTTGTTCTGCCATTCTGTGAATATTGCTTTTTCCCTCAGTCTAGCTTCTTCTTTTTCACAAGAGTTATATCTGTCCAGACATCAAATTTAGACTTGTCAATTTGAGAAAAAGAAGACTACCAGCAGCCCCTCAATAATCCCTCCTTCACATCTCATTGGCCATCCTCTAATCCAACTGCTGGTTAGAAGTATAGGATTACCATGATTTAATAGACTAATCAGGATTGGCTTCTTGGTTGGAGATGGGATCACTTTCTCTCAGGAGTAGAAATCTGGATTCTGTTAGCAAGGAAACAGGGGCAAATTGAACTGCTGCAGGCTTTTAATGAATTTCAACAACAGTGTCAGACTTTCTCATTTCCTCCTCCATTCCTACACATCTTTCAGAAAATTTATTCTTTCAGCAAATATTTATTGAGCATATACAGTCAGCCCACCACTGTTCTAGGCACTGGGGCCACCATAGTAAACTTCTTCCATTTTTATTTCTTTTGGGGTTATTCCAATATGTCTAAATTATATGTTTATGGTGAAGCTTCCTGAAATATCGAAATTAGACGATGTTCATTGACTTCCTGCCATGAATCATGAGGATATGAGGATTTAGCTGTTTTATGTCACTACTCATCTCCCCTACCTCTCTCCTATGTGTATAATCCATCCGTAAAACTTTAAAAAGGATTTTAAAACCGGTTTCTTCTTTAATAAACCACAATCTACCTGTATTAGTCTGTTCTAACACTGCTGTGAAGAAATGACCCAAGACTGCGTAATTTATAAAGGAAAAAGGTTTAATTGACTCATAGTTCCTTACAGTTGAGGAAGCGTCAGCAAACTTAAAATCATGGTGGAAGCCAAAGGAGAAGCAGGCACCTTGTTTACAGGGTGGCAGGATGGAGTGAGTACAAGCAGGGGAAATGCCAGATGCCTATAAAACCATCTGATCTTGTGAGAACTCACTATTATAAAAACGGCCTGGGGGAAACCGCCCTCATAATCCAGTTACCACTACCTGGTCCTGCCCTTGAAACATGGGGATGATGGGGATTGCAGTTCGAGGTGTGATTTGGGTGGGGACACAGAGTCAAAGCATATGAATACCCGGACTCTTCTTTTATCATTTAGCATTTTTTGAATGCCTATTAGCAGTTTGGCAGCAGGAACAAGATATCTTTGTCTTTTTTTCTTCTCAGGGGAGTTCTCCAATGCCATTTTCAGTTGTTTTTAATTTCCACCCCTTTGGTATCTTGGAGGTTGGTGCTTCTCCTTTTCACACTGCTTCTCCCTCAGTCAAGGACATCCGAAGGTTAAAGACTTGACATTCCCTCTTCTTTAGAACTCAGTAGCTGAAGGCAGAAGGCAGAAATCTGCAGGAAGGCTTTCACTTTATAGACAGCATCTCTTGGCTTCCAAACTAATAAGACGAAATCATTATTCTTCTTCCACATATCCCCATTCTCTTTTTATTGCTCAACCTCAATCAGCTATATCTTTCTTTTAATATTGTCAATATTAAGAATATTTACATTTTATACCTTTTCCCTTTGATGTACCCTTGATTCTAAAAGGTGAAAATCAATAAATCATAATATCATATTATGACTATGTAAATATTTTCTGCTGCAGAGTCAAACAGTTCACTCATATTATGTTTTTCTCCATGAATCATACCACTCCAAAGAAATTGTTCCTGTCAGAAATTCAATTGTATTTTCTTACTCTCTTTTTAAAATAAATCACTAGTTGTCTTTGTCATATTATCAAGTTATTTCAAGCTTTAATAATGCTGTGTAATTCAGAGCTTTCCAACTACTGATGGTATCAGTAGTTGACACCTCAGCATTGGGGTCAGGCAAGCTCACGGCTCATCAGGGGTATGAAACCTCCTTTATTTAGCTCATTGTGCTAGACAAATATTGCCATTTTAAATTTATGCTATGGTGTAAGAAAGGTTGTGAGGTGCCAGAAATCTATCCACTTTCTCCCTTTTCTTCCCACAGAGATCTCAGAACCTGAGGTTGTGCTCTGTTTCTATTGCAAAGTTGTCATCCTAGGACTTCCCCACTCTGCTCTCCTGGATCAGACTCATTTTCCTGGATCCCACATTTTCTTCTTTCTGGGTTTACTCCTTTGTTTTCCTAGGGTGCATCTTCAAATTATGTCCTGAGAAGTGTAGCAGGAGGTAAGAATTCTGAGTCCTCCATTTCTTTAGGTATCTTTATTTGCCTTTCTCACAAGATTGAGAGATTGGCTGAATATAGTCCTCTCAGTACTTTGACAGCATTGCTTAATTTTCTACCATTCAGCTGTTGATGAAACATTGGAGCCACTATAATTATGATTATTGGTACATGACTTCAAAGCTTTTAGGATCCTTTGTTTATTCTTGGTCTTTTGAAATTTCATGATAGTATGTTTATGGGGCTATTTTCATCCATTTCACTGGCACTCAAGGACTCCATTTTAGCTTCTTTAGCTGTAGAAAATAGTCTTCTGTTGCTTTGAAATTTTTCTGTTTATTTTCTCTATTCCGTTTTTCTAGAATTTTCATTAGACAGATGTTGGGTCTCCCAGGTAAACCTTTACTGTCATTTTTTTCTTTTCTTTTATATTTTTCTGACCCTTTATCTCTTTGTTCTATATTCTTAGAAGTTTCCCCATTTACCTTCCAGACATTTACCTTCCAGACTCAAAAGCACAGGTCTCCTTACTGTAAAATTAGTGGTATCTAAGTATCACTGTTCATCCTAAAGCAGAACTTTCTAGTTGGCAAACCTCCTCCATGCACATATAACTTATACTCAACCCTTTGATTGCCTCACTCTTAAGAGAGAACAGATAACCAAGGATCAACAGGCATTTGTGGAAAACTTGTAGCATGTAATGGCAATAAGCAAACTCAAGTTTAATCAAGGTTATTTGTCAGAAGAGGTGACCCCAAAGGAAAGAGATAATTCCAAGACCAAAAGACAACAAAAATAAAAACTGTCCTTTGCATAGATAGAGCTGAAGGCCATTATTCTAAGCAAACTAACATAGGAACAGAAAATCAAATGCTGCGTATTCTGACTTATACATGGTACATATGGACACAAAGAACGGAATACAGACACCAGGGCCTACCTGAGGGTAGAGGGTGGGAGGAGGGTGAGGACTGAAAAGGTACTTATCAGGTACTATGCTTGTTAGCTGGGTGGCAAAATAATCTGTACACCAAGCCCCTGTGAGACATGCAATTTACCCATATAACAAATGCACATATGTACCCCTGAACCCAAAATAAAAGTTTAAAAAATTCTTAAAGAAATATCCTTTTATTCAGTTTTACCTGGATAAAAGTTATAGGATTTCAGTTCATTATACACAATTTTCAATGTAATCCCCCTTTTTCGTGCCACTTTCCAGTCTTAAATCTACAGCCTCTTTGGTGTATGTCTGGTTCCTTCCTTTCCTGGATACCATTGGAAGCTAGCTGCCTCTATTAGTTTCTACTGGGTTTTGTTTCTTAAGAAAGTTTTGAAAACTCTTATCCACTGGTATTGCCCACATCCATTTTCTTCATTATTAGGAAAAAATACCTTTATGTATTTTTTTTTTGCCATCATTGTTAGAGATCTTTTAGCAAAGTGCAAGGTCTTAAATAATGGAACAAATTCTGATTTCAACATTTTTGCCATTTTTTCATTTAATTTACCTGTTGGTGATGCACATACTTCCCTAAAGAAAGTGCCTGGTTATTAGGAAGTATTAAAGCATCATGATACCAAATGTACCACCCTGCTAATAATCCCCAGCTGTGAACTACATCCTAAATCATGAAGTTGATGTAGACCTGATTCTATGCTGCTTGCTCTGTCAATGTTGACAGTTAATATTCCAACTAACATCAAGCATACCAACTCAGACTAACCTGGGTGATGAAAGGCTACACTCAGCATATATTTTATTACTAGGAAAATTATAAAAGAGAAGACTAATAAAATAATTTTACATAAGAAGAAAATATTCTTATATTGGAATGGTCTCATAGATTCCTGACAATAGGCTATAAGAGGATTAGATCAGTGACTGTATTTTTTTGTATGTACTTTTAAAAACATTTTCAAAACTTATTTTCAAAAAGTGTCCCTTTCTGTATTTTATGTATCTAATTTTTTGTCATGAGGGTAAAAAGCTGTAAATGATATTGACATATACAATTAAATTGCTATATTTTAAAACATATTAAATATAATCTAAATGTCATATGAATTTATATCTATCACCATCCATTAAAAAATACATCAGCAAGCACTCATTAGTAGTACATTTTTATTGCATTTCCCACTCCGAATTTTATCCTAATGTATATTTAGAATGGAAAGTCTTTAATTAATTGCCTTTACTGAGTAATTCATGGAAAAAATATATGAAATGAAACTGAAATTGATGTATCAGTAAATTTTTTTCATTAATTTATCATTACAATGATTAGTAGCAGATACTCAAAACAACATAAATGTCTATAAATTATAAAAAGTATTAAATATAAAATGTAAAAGTTTATTGGAAATCTTTTAAGGAGATAGAGGCATTTTTTGATTAACATTAGTATGAATATTTCTTGTTATTTTAAAAAGGGCTCAGCATCTTTTCTGCTCTAGTTTTTAATTTTTATAGATGTAATCTATGATGGTTTACCTGTTATGTAAATGAGAATAGTTTTGTTACAATAATGCCATTTATGTTTTAGAACTCCTTTTGAACTATTTGCCAAAAATCACGATATATTTTGAAAAATAAATTTTAATGATCAAGAATTCGACAACATGATTTTGCTCTTTTTCCGTTTTTTAAAAAGTATGATTAGGAAACTATCTGAAAGGGACATGAATTTGTTACACATTCTTTAAAGTCATTGACTTTCCCGACACTCACACACCAGCATTTTAAATTCATTTTGTGCCTTGTAGGGTTTTTACACCCAGAAGCAGTGCACCAGATTTAGATACAGTGGGACTTGAGCTCTACTTCTGTGAAGCGTAAGAGGGCAACGGTGAAAGAAATGGCTTGACTGTAACATGTTCTCAGTCCAACCAATTTTCGGAAAGAAAATATGTGAAGGCTGAGGATCCAAAGTGATTCCCTTCAAATCATCCTACCCCATGGGAAGACTTTGTGAACTCCCTAAGGTAACAGCAGTCCAGGACACTGCTGAACTATAGGATTTCTGTCCCTTCCAGTTTTTCATTTTACCACTGATCCTTCCTTTCTCCTGTAAAGGAAACAACAGCTTCAGAAAACTTTGAAGAGGGTCCCAAAGTGATTGGGGAAAAAAATAAACTGCAGAATAGAAAGAGCTCTATGGTTAGGAAGTCCAATAGGCAGTAAGGAGAGACAAGACAAAAGAGAACCAAACAAAATCCAATGTTACAACCTGATTAGAAATAGAAACTTGAGGATTTAATCAATGAGAGGGGTCACAAAAGAAATATAAATGCAGATCTTTTTTTGTACTAAAACAGCTGGCCGTCTTCTTATCTGAATCTTGAAGTCATAGTAAATTATTGAGTTGTAGTTTTTGGAAGATTTTGAGTAAAGGTAAGCTGACAGATGATGGCTCTAAGACGGTGGCTTTCAATCTTTTAAAACACAGCTAACAGCAAAAATGCAATTTACAGCTATGCAATTTATAGCTATATAAGGGAAACAGGAGTTCCAGTTTTTGAAAAAAGATAATACTTCCTGTCATGCTGGACCCCCTGCTGGCTTTAATAGGGATGGCACCAGGTTTGAGAGGCCAAAGAAGAGACCTTGAGCCAAGAAACAATACCTAGGGTTTATCGAGGAGACTGACATACAAGGCATTCCACTGGCTGTGGGCCAGACAGAAGAACTGTTCTCATTTGCAAGATGCTTGCAATCTATGTAGATCAGGCGCAACTGCATTCTCAGATTACACTTACATTATGGCTATCAGGTGGGTCTACCATACACTCACACTTACAATGTGGGGTATTCTATAATATTTTGGCTTCCCTCCTCCATTCTTCTTATGTATTAAAAGCAATGCTGGTCAAGAATCACCAATTTATTTCACCACTCATCTAATAAGTAATGATTTTCAATGTGAAAAACACAACTGTAAGGTCCTCTGAGAAACAACCATATATTTTTGTATTAAAATTTTATTTAAAAAACACTTGTGAAGAAAATCACACACACATTTGAGTCATCTCTGCTCAGGAGATATCAAGCTGTTCACACCCCAAGGACATAACCAGGATCCCTTTGGTGGCAGCCCATCCCAATTGTAGGCCAAGTGCCCAGGATGAAATAGCCTCTGGAATGCTACAGAATGACAATAAATGGGGAAAATATCATCCTAATAGAGAAAGTGCTCGTAAGCCAGTCTCTTAATTGATGCCAACCTTCTGTTCTGTGATGATAGTGAGTAGGGGTGAAATGGGTGTGGAGGAGGCAGACGGGCTGGGAAGAAGTGAGATTTAAGAGAATGGATGATGTAAGTGGAGACAGAGTTCCTGGAGCTTCTTCACACAAACAATCTTCCCAATAGAGTGCTAGATTATCTATGCATTCCACACATCATGAAACTGATAGTTGTCCTTATTTGCCCCCTCTCTCTAAGAAGAGAAATGTGTGGAATCAAACAAGGCATCAGCTTCCTAAGAATGTGCTATTGCAATGGGCTCAAGCCAGTGAGGGTAATGAGAGAGCAAATACATCATTAGGGTGCAAGCCAAGTAACACAAGTAAATGAACGCAATAGAATAGACCTATGAGAAGACTGCTGAAGACAAGAAATGCTTTTTTTTGAAAGAGAATATATAAACCTCCAATCTACCTACAGTTATAAAGAAATATTTTGAAAGGTCCTTTTTACAGTAAGTTTTTACAAAGTTAAAGGCAAAACAAAAACCTCTGGGATATACAGTGTCATCACTTCCAAATCAAATTACAAAATAGAAAATTAACAAGATTTATTACTCTGAAATATTCCATGACTGAAAAAATACCTAGAGTGCTAAAACTCTCAACACTTAACAGTCCCAGGAACAATCAGAGAACTTCATGGTAGAATTAAAAATAAAATTAATTTTTAAAATCTGTAAACCCATTGGAGAGCCATTGCAAGTGTCAGTAAATGGAATCCTAAATGGAATCACCTGGAGGAGCTTTTTAGAACATTGGAAACCAAAGTTGAATACAGACCAAGTAAACCAGTCTCCAGAAATGAAACCCAGATATCAGCACTATTCAAAGCTAATGTGTGGACAGTGTAGTTGAGAACCACTGCTCTAGACCCTTGCCACTCACAGTGTGGTCCATGGGCCAGCAGCAACTCTCTCACCTGGGAGACAGTTGTATTATTAGAAATACATAACCTCAAGCCCTCGCCCAGACCTGCTGAATCCGTAATTGAACGAAATCCCCAGATGGTTCCTGTGAACATTAAGTTTGAGAATCACTGATTTAGAAGATGGACGCTATTACCTGCCAGCATTCACTCTTCCTTAATATTCAATCATTTCTTGCTTGATATTGATGTACTGTGTTTGGAATGAGCCAAGTAGCAGCACCTGCTATGTTGTGCTACCTCTGACTTCTCTAATTGCTCAGAGTTGATATCCAAATGCTTACGACCTGAAGAGTCAGTTTCTGTCTTCATCCTAATTATGAATAGCCTTGTCTCTTCCCCACTGTGATCAAAATATTGCCAGGATGCTACCTAGAATCCAGTGTCCTTTGCTGCCAACCAGATTCTAGACAAAATTTAGTATGTTAATCTTGTTTATATATTTTTAGGTTGGGCATCAGTGGTAACCCTAACACTGCTCCTACCTTCTGCCTCTCCTAGTTTTCTCTATCACTAATTCTAATTACATAGAATAAACTCAAAATCTAATGAAGTGGCTGTGGGGGCAGCTGGCCTTCCTCACTTATGCTAATTCTCTTTTTAAAAAGGTGGCTGGGGTTCTGAATCCATATGTAGAACTGGATGATGATGTTACCCAGTTGGTTCTGCTGCTATTGGTTTTTCCATGTATCTTAATTTCCTATGGCTTTTACATTTCATTTGTCCACCAGGCTACTGAAATGGACAGATAGTCTTTAAAATGACTTCTAGAGCAGAATTCCTCTTGCATTCCACTGCAGATGACCTCTGCAGTAGAAATACATCAGTCCCTGGCCTTGGCACTGGGTTTTATAAAGTCATTCCTCTAGTATTCTTTTCTGCTATATTTCACTGCATGTAACCCATGAAAATGTCTCATGCTCAGCTGAACTTTAACATTATTATAGGGTAGATGGCCAATGTAAAGTCATCTCAGGTTCATAAGACTGGTAAGGAAATCTCAGAAGGCTTTTGTGTGTAGGGACAAAAAAGCAAACAACAAAAGAAGAAATGTAAAAATAGCGTTCAGTCAACCAGAAAAAGCTTTTCCACGTTTTTCTGGTGAACACCAACTTATTCCAGGACATATTATTAGATTGCCCTTGTGCAGATGTGCTCTAAGATCCTGGAGTAAATGTATCTTCAGTCACTAGAAGTGGAAGTCCTAAAGGGTCTAAGTTGAGTAGAACTAGATTTACCTGTGTAATCACAGATTGAATTTCAGAAGACATACAACTCTGACTCACTAAAGAAGAATGAACTTCTGAAAGGGAGATTGTGAGATTTTTCCAAAAAAAGAACATAAAGGTTCCAATGGCATTCAAATCATAGGACCAAGATGTGTAGTTGGTTTAAAATCAGGAGCTTTTTAACAGAACAGCTGTAACCCATTTGGGCAGTTGTGCAAAACAGAAAGTTGGCAGACCAGATACTCTTTTCAGACATTAAACACAAGATGCTTGGGGCCAGATCTGGTGATTAAGAAATCAAATGTTTTCTTTTTTCCCTTCCAACCTGTTCTCAGAGTGTGGAAAGTTATGTGGTTTTTCTTCTCTGCCTCTCTGGTTGTGGTTATCAGGCCTGTCTCGTCAGCCAAACGAGATCTAGCCACTGGAGGTCAACTTGATTCAACCCAGTCCAGCCTAATCTAATCCAACTCAGCCTTATCCACCTTTCTTTCAAGGAGACCTATATGAACATAAAGAACTTAAGTGCCTTGGGGACTGATATACCAGGTTGTCTACAGCTCAGCTCATAAAATGTCTTGACTCTGAGGCAAGCCCTATGCCTGTTTGCTTCCACTGAGGATTTATAGATCTGATTTCTAGATACTTTACCACATCCTGGATTCTGCTGCTTCTATAATTTCCAGATTCTACATATCATTAATTTTTCTAGTCCATCTGGGCATGACTTACTCTTGTACCTGGCTCTAATTGACCTAACTACGTCCTGACTGCCTCCTAACTCTCATCTTTACTCTTTCCCCTGGTCCCTGCCTCTGTCCTTCATTTCAACCTTTCATGTTTCATTTTCTCCTTCCACAACTTGGCCTGGCAGAAACTGCTTCCTCCGAATGGGTTTTCTTTCAAGTACACATGCAGAAATATGCATGAGCATCTGGTGTGAGCTTTTGTTCATCTTCAGCCTCTAGTGAAATACAGAGACAGCTACTCTGAGCAAAAGAGAGAGAAAAAAAATCAAGATTAATGAGAATGAACATCAGAGAAATATCTTCATGTCTAGAAAACATTAAGAGTCTGCTTTGGCCACATGGCAATAGTTGTGTGTCTGGATATCAGCTCTTTGCCCCTGGTCTACCTGTAGTAGATCAGACTCCCAAAAAGCCTGGCAGTGATAAGTGTGGGGCTCTGGTGGAAAGTGGTTGCTGCTTCCTGGCTCTCACAAGGTAAGCGGTGGATCCATAATCCATCATAAAGCCACACCATAAAGTGTGCCATCCGTAATGATGTTACTGGTTGTTAAAAATATTGAAATACTACCCTATTAATTAATAAACAGCCATTGTCCATCCCTCCCATCCACCCCTCTCTTTGCCTTGGTGCCCTGACTACCTTCATTGGTTCCTCTCCTGCCTCCACCAACTAAAAATTTAACATTCTGATTGGTGACTCCTGGGCTCAATACCTTGTTAAATATTATGGTAATCTCTCCTCAATAATCACTCCTGACTCTCACAGGAATAGCATGCTTAGAGCCACCTAACAACCAATAAGCAAACAAATAGCCTTTGAAGATCATCTTAGGGAGCATGATGCTCTTACCTCCTCAGTAAAATTATTCAGAGGCTGCTCAGATTCACTCAGCTCCTTTTGTTTCACCCACTTTCCTCATTGACATGGTTTCTTGACTATCTGATGACCTAATTTTGCTATCCCTCTATCCTTATCCATGGAGTAGGCTACAGGGAGCTGTCTCTATTTACTATAGTTTGAATGTTTGCATCTCCCCCAAATTCATATGTTGAAACCTAATTCCCAATGTGATGATATTTGGAGTTGAGGTCTTTTGGAAGATGATTAGGTCCTGATGGTGGAGCCTTCATGAATGGAATTCATGCCCTTATAAAAGAGACCCTAGAGAGACCCTTGCCCATTCCACCATGTGAGGACCAATGAAAAGGTGCCATCTACGACCCAGAAAGCATGCCTTCACCAGACACTCAACATGCTGTTGCCTTGCTCTTGGACTTCCCAGCCTCCAGAACTGAGAAATATATTTATTTTGTTTGTAAGCCACCCAGTCTATGATATTTTATTATAGCAGCCCAAATGGACTAAGATACCCATCAGATACCACTTTAAACTCATTTTCTTCGTATAGTCAGCTTCCTGGACAGGAACATGTTAGTTCCAAGTCTAATGATCAGATTCCTCTCAAATGTTCACGCTACACCCCCATGCAGCCATGTGTGAGATTCCCTGCTGCAACCACCAGAGGCAACCGGGTACCAGTTAAGCCTAGCACCTTCTGCAGTTTCCCTTCCCAACAGCATCATAGCAGGACAGAGAGGGCACTTTGGAATCAGGCAGACCTTGGTTTGAAATTCAGCTTCTCTTTACTACCCGAGTTACTTGATCCAATGACTGAACCTTTATGGACCTATTTTTTTAAAGTCAAAATGAAGGTAGATGTTACTTCATAGAGATGATAAGAGGATTAAACGAAATAATGCTGTTATAGTGACTCACTTACTTTCTTTTTCTATTCAGTATCTCTTTAAGGAACTCTTCCTTTCCTATTCTTATTTTACATGATTTGATAATGGATGTGGTCACATGACCCATGAGGCCAGTGTACTCTATGCCCACTAGCCATAGTGTTGGTTTGATTTGTGCCTATGACCCAATCTAGCCAATCAATATCTTCTCTTGAAATTTGCTAGAATAACCTATAAAGAGGCATTTCCCTTTCATGAGTACATTTTGAATACGCAGTAGGAGAAAAAGAATTACTATATTTTTTATGATTTGTATCCAATGCTATGAATTTTGAGAAGAATTTTTATAATGGCATTCTGTCACTTGCAATCTGAAGAGTCATCATATGTACATAAATTTCCTGCTCTACATATATATAATTCATGTCAATATATGAATTTAGAGCAGTAAATTAATTCTTGATAAATGGTAGCCATATATATCTGTCCCTCTTTAAAATGGTTTAAGAAGAAGAGAAATTTATTGGTTCTTGTGGCCGAGGGCCCAGTTGAGTGTTGAGAGGAAGAACTGGCCTTGGCGACTCCCGGAACTCTGAGCATGTCTGTCATCTCTGCTTCTCTGATGCCCATTGGCTTTATGATCTTTACTGCAGATGAGTTACTAAATGAGGGACAGACACATGACCAGAGACTTGTCTCAGCTTAGTAACATTGGAGGAAAGAAAATATGTTTTTCTCTGAGTGTCTGTAAAATGTCTCTCAGGGTCTCTGAAGACACATTCACAAAGGGATATTTTCCCAAAGCTTAGGTTTTTCTAAAGCTAGCTTGAGCTATAGAAAAGTATCCCTTTGAATAATTTTCTAAAAGTATTATGCAGTGATCAAATCTGACCATTACGGAGCCAGTGTCTGAGACGTGTATGTGCATGTGTGTGAGTGTGCTGTGCACTGTGACTGATGCATTCACTACAACCATATGGAGAGAGAAACGGTAGTTCCCAAAGGAAAGGAGGTAGAATGACCAAAAGAATGTTTGGGAAGGGATGCTGGGCAGGCCCAGATGGTAAGTATCTGCTATTGATCATTTTCATCCTATTACTATTACTATTGTTCACAACTATCTTCATAAAAGATAATGGTGAGCCTGCTCCGCGCTGGCCAACGAGGGCAAACTCAGTGACTCACCTCTGCGGCGCTAACGCCTCGCTAGCTCTCCCCCTCACACACGCTCACACCCGGCTCCAGATGGCGGCGGCGGGGGACTCCGACGCCTGGGACGCGCACGCATTCTCCGTGGAAGACCCAGTGCGGAAGGTTGGGGGCGGCGGCACTGCCAGCGGCGGGGGGGACGGCTGGGAAGGCGAGGACGGAGACGAGGACGTCAAGGATGACTGGGATGACGATGATGATGAAAAAAAAAAGAGGAAGCAAAAGTAAAACCAGAGGTAAACATTTCAGAAAAGAAAAAAACAGCAGAGAAGATAAAAGAGAAAGAATGGCAACAGAAGAAGAGGCGACAAGAAATTAAAAAGAGGTTAGAAGAACCTGAAGTGCTAACACCAGAAGAACAATTAGCAGGTAAACTGCGGCTAAAGAAATTACAGGAAGAGTCAGACCTTGAATTAGCAAAGGAAACTTTTGGTGTTAATAATACAGTTTTTGGAATAGATGCTATGAACCCATCTTCAAGAGATGACTTTACAGAGTTTGGAAAGTTA
>CAUYLG010051303.1:0-22849 GCA_963573385.1 Cacajao melanocephalus | reverse complement strand
ATAATATCCTGAAGAGTATTTTCCAGCTTGGATTCATTCTCTCCATCACATTCAGGTACACCTATCAAACATAGATTAGGTCTTTTCACATAGTCCCATATTTCTTGAAGACTTTGTTCATTCCTTGTTACCCTTTTTTCTCTAATCTTGCCTTTTTATTTCATTGAGTTGGTGTTCGACCTCTGATATCCTTTCTTCTGCTTTGTCAATTCGGCTGTTGAAACTTGCGTATGCTTCACGAAGTTCTTGTGTTGTGTTTTTCAACTCCATCAATTCACTTATATTCCTCTCTAAGTTGTTTATTCTCATTATCATTTTGTCAAACCTTTTTTCAAGGTTCTTAGTTTCTTTGCATTGGGTCAGAACATGTTCTTTTAGCTCAGAGAAGTTTCTTATTACCCACCTTCTGAAGCCTGTTACTGTGAATTCATCAGACTCATTCTCCATCCAGCCTTTTTCCTTGCTAGTGAGGAGATGTGATCCCGTGGAGGAGGAGAGGTGTTCTGGTTTTGGGTGTTTTCATCCTTTTTGCACTGGTTTCTTCCCATCTTTGTAGATTTATCTACCTGTCTTCTTTGTAGTTGTCAACTTTCAGATGTGGTCTCTGAGTGGACATCCAGCTTGTTGATGATGAAGTTATTTCTTTCTGTTTCTTAGTTTTCCTTCTAACATTCTGGCCCCTCTGCTGTAGGACTGCTGAGGTCCACTCCTGGCCCTGCTTGCCTGGGGATCTCCTACAGCAGCTGCAGAACAGTAAGGGTTGCTACCAGTTTCTTCTTCTGCTATCTTTGTCCCAGAAGGATACCTGCCAGATGTCAGTATGAGCTCTCGTTTATGAGGTGATATACAGGGGTCAGGAAGCTGTTTGAGGAGACAGTCTGTCCTTTATAGGAGCTCGGGTGCTGAGCTGTGAGCTCTGTTGTTCCATTCAGAGCTGCTGGACAGGTACGTTTAAGTCTGCTGCAGAACTCATAAATGCCTTTTTTTTCCCCCAGGTGCCCTGTCCTGGGGAGTTAGGGCTTTATTTATAAGTTTCTGTCGTGCTGCTGCCTTTTTTCACGGCTGCCCTGCCCAGCCAGGCAGCCTAGTCACAGTCTGCCTGCAGAGGCTTTGCTGAGCTGCTGTGGGCTCCGCCCAGCTGCCGTGTGAACTTCATTGCAGTCCTGTTTATAGGGGTATAGTTAGAACTGTCTCAGCAATGGCAGCCCACCTCTGTAATGGCGGACTCTCTCTAATGGAGGACTGCCTCGGCAATGGCGGGCTGCCTTGGCAGTGGCGGGCTGCCTCAGCAGTGGCAGACTACTTCTGTAGTGGTGGACTGCCTCGGTAATGGTGGACACCCCTCCGCCAGGGAGCTGAACTGTCCTGGGTTGAGCTGTGCTTGCTGTGAAAGTCTCAATCCAGAGCGTTTCAGATTGCTGTTTTTTGTGGGGGTGGGACTGGCCAAGCCTGACCACCTGGCTCCCTGCCTCAGACCCCCTTTTTTTTTTCAGTTGAACAGGTGACTCTGTCTCCCAGGCATTCATGTCCCCAGTTGAAAAGGCACCCGGATTTGTGTGAGATTTTGTGCAGAGACCTGCTGAGCTGACTGAAACAGCCGCACTGGGGGCTCATGGCGCTTTTTCGCCCAGGAATCTCCTGGCCTGGCTTTCTGTTTCAGTCCCCTTTTTTTCAGTTGAATGGGCGACTCTATCTCCTAGGTGTTCCAGTCGCCTGTTGAAAAGGTGCTTGGATCTGTGTGATTTCCCAAGCAGTGACCCCCTGCGCTGGCTGAAACAGCCATGCTGGATATTTGTGGTGCTTTTTCACCCGGGAATCTTCTGGCCTGGCTCCGTTTCTGTCCCCTTTTTATCAGTTGAATGGGCGACTCTCTCTCCCCAGTGTTCCAGTTGCCTGTTGAAAAGGTGCCGGGATCTGTGGGATTTCCCATGTGGCGACCCACTGTGCTGGCTGAAACAGCCGTGCAGAGATTTGTGGCGCTTTTTTGCCTGGGAATCTCCTGGCCTGGCTCCCTGTTTCAGTCCCCTTTTTATCAGTTGAATGGGCGACTCTTGTCTTCCTGTAGCTCAAATCACCAGCTAAAACGGTGTCTGGACCCGTGTATTTTGTGCGGAGACCCACCCCGCTGGCCAAAACAGCCACGCTGGCGACCCGTGGGGCTCCTCCACCTGGGAATCCCCTGGTCTACGGGCAATAAAAATCTGTCTGGAAATGCAGCGTCCACTCACCCTCCAAGCTTTCCCTGGGAGCTGCAATCCTGAGCTGCTACTAATCGGCCATCTTGGATCCTCTCCTGTTAAATCTTAAAGTTCCGAAATAATCCCCTTTAACTCCATGCCCCACATCTAGGACACTCTTATGCAAGAGGTGGGCTCCCAGTGCCTTGGGTAGCCCCACCGCCTGTGGCTATGCAGGGTTCAGCCCCTGTGGCTGCTCTTAAGGGCTGGTATTGAGTGCTTGAGCTTGAGGCTATTCCAGGTGCACAGTGCAAGCTTTTGGTGGATCTACCATTTCAGGATCTGGAGGACAGTGGCCTTCTTCTCATAGCTCCACTAGGTAGTGCCCCAGAGGAGACTCAGTGTAGGGGCTCCAACCCCACATTTCCCTACATTACCTTTTCCAAGCCTTTGCAGTTTGGAAAATTTGCAGTCTGGTCATGTAGTAGAAAAGAAAAGCCAATTGTCAGGGGAGGAGTTCAAGCAGGCTGCAGAAATTTGCATAAATAAAATGAAAGAGCCAACTGCTAATAGCCAAGACAATGGGGAAAAGTCCTAGAAGGCATTTCAGAGAACCTTGTGGCAGCTCCTCCCATCACAGGCCTGGAGGTCTAGGAGGACTGAATGGTTTCCTGGGCCAGGCCCAGGGGCCTGCTGCTCTGCACAGCCTCAGGGTACTGCTCGTTGCTCCCCAGCCACCCCAACTCCAACTGTGGCTCAAAGGGGCCCAGGTAAGCTTAAGCCACTATTTCAGGGGTGCCAGCCCTAAGACTTCTGTGTGGTGTTAAGCCTGCCAGTACACAGAATGCAAGACTTGTGGCTTGGGAGCTTCCACATAGATTTCGGAGGATGTATGGAAATACCTGGATATTCAGGTAGAAGCCTGCTATAGGGATGGAACTCTCATGGAGAATCTCTCTACTGGGGGAGACACTTCCACATTGTCAGATATCTTTATAGCAATGCCTCATTCCTCAGTACCAATTTTCCGTATTAGTCCATTCTTGTACTGCTATAAATAAATACCTGAGACTGGGTAATTTATAAAGAAAAGAGGTTTAATTGGCTCATGGTTCTACAGACTGTACAGGAAGCATGGTGCTGGCATCTGCTCAGCTTCTGGGGAGGCCTCAGGAAACTTTCAGTCATATCATATGTATAAGAAAGAGTTCAGTGGTAAGTAATGAGCAAGGCAAGGGTATTTTAAGGAGAGGAAATGCCTTTGCCAGTAGAGATATGTTTTGTAAGAAATTGTAAATAAGTAGAGCAGTTTGACCAGAGCATGAGGTACTTGAGGGCACTGTCTTAGGATTCCAGACTGAAGAGATTATAGGTAGACATTGAGAGCTCTTGAAAGCGGTTTAGCTAAGGAATGAATATGATAAAAGAATATATAAAAATTACAGAAAGGTTAATATAGCTCTAGCATTCAGGATGAGAGACCGTTACGTGGCTGTTAGACCAAAATTTGAGACAGTGGCATCAAGGAATTCAGAAGTAATCAAGGATGAGCTGGATAATTCTGTCAAATCATGGAGAGACTAGAAAAAATGATTTGAGTAAATATGACTGTTTTCGATATTTCAGCATTCTGGCAAAGCAAATTTAATCAGATTAAAAGCAGAACCAGAATTTAAACAGTAAGAATGGTAAGGTGATAAAGGAAAGACACTGGGCAAGATGATTCTTTTTTCTTTTTTTATTCTTTTTGAGGTGAAGTTTCTCTGTGTCACACAGGCTGGAGTGCAGTGGCACAATCTTGGCTCACTACAAGCTCTGCCTCCCTGTTCAAGCAGTTGTTCTGCCTCAGTCTCCTGAGTAGCTGGGATTACAGTTGCATGCCACCATGCCCAGCTAATTTTCGTGTTTTTAGTAGAGACAGGGTTTCAATCTGTTGGCCGGGCTGCTCTTGAACTTCTGACCTCAAGCAGTCTGCCCACCTTGGCCTCCCAAAGTGCTGGGATTACAGGCACGAGCCAACGTGCTTGGCCTGATTTTTTTTTTTTAATTAAAAAAATTTCTTCTTCATTTTTCTTTTTTAACCACTCAGGGCATAGATTATTTATGAAAAATTTCGTGGTCAAAAGACTGCTAAACAAGGGTTATTGGAGTTGGTGGGAAGGACTTATTTTTCAAAATAGGCAGAACGTCTCATTCACTAGAAGCAGAAAGGAAAAAAGATGTGGGAAGATGGAAATATTTAGGTAAAGAAGCAGATTGGGAGAATATCATTCATGGCAGGCTTTCTGTGAAACTGAGGTAGAAGGTGGAAATAGTGAATGCCTTTTCTCAGCCCTTAGTTTGGCTTTATATTATCTCTCTTGTGAGGATATTTACTTGTTTCTATTTTTCTTATATAGAAACGAATACAATGTAATAATATTAAGTGTTTATATGTATACTTAGATTCTAGAGCTGTGGATTAATCTTTTATTCTTTGGATTTCTACATTTCTGAGCCCAGAATCTATGTACTTTTGTTCACAAAAGCTCTTTAATATACAAACTACCTTTTTATTCATCTCTTTACCAGTACATGGGTATTATTTGAGCTTAGGAAATGAGAAATGATTCTGATTTTTGTCATCTTTTTTGTAGTACCTGTCTGAGTTTTCACTGTAATTTTGTAAGCTGTGGTGGACCTAAAGTAGACCATATTAGATGCAAGAGTAATTTACTTAGGAGGAAATATGGTAAGAAGCTAAGGAATTGCTGTGTTTGTTGCTGTTATATTGTGCAACAGTTTTCTCCCTTTATGATTTATAAATCTCCATGACACTTTGATGCAATATTTAAGACCTGAGGTAAGGTAAAACTGATAATATATATCAATGAGTAACATCTAGAGGACATTGTTTATATTGATCTTTTTTCATCTTTACGTTTCTGACTTTCTACAACGTTTGAAGATTGTTTTCTAAAATACTCATTCATCTCTTTATTTCAGTAAACCGTGAGCATTTGCTATGTGTCAGAAAGCAGACACTGTAGATGTAACTTTGCTCTAAGCCTGTCTCTGTCTCTCACTGTGTAGATGAAGAGACTAACTAAATATTATCAATTCTGTAAAAAATGAGTCCTAAATATATAATTCTGAGTAAATTTTCAGAAGTAAACTTCTTATTTATCCAAAACTGTTCCTAAAGCATGGTTTTTAAAATAATTATAGAATTTCAAAAAACATTTTTTCCAACAGGTGGGAAAGAGAAACCAAAAACAAATATAGAAGACTTACAAATTAAAAAGGTAAAGAAGAAAAAGAAAAAGAAACACAAAGAGAATGAAAAACGGAAGCGTCCGAAAATGTATAGCAAATCTATTCAGACCATCTGTTCAGGATTGCTAATTGATGTTGAAGATCAAGAAGCCAAAGACATTCTAAATGATAACATGAAAGATTATGTTGGAAAGAATTTGAATACCAAGAACTATGATTCCAAAATTCCAGAGAACAGTGAGTTTCCATTTGTCTCATTAAAGGAGCCACGAGTTCAGAATAACCTCAAAAGGTTGGACACTTTGGAATTTAAACAACTCATTCATATAGAGCACCAGCCTAATGGAGGTGCATCAGTCATTCATGCCTACAGTAACGAACTCTCCCATCTGTCTCCTATGGAGATGGAGAGGTTTGCAGAAGAGTTTGTGGGTCTAGTGTTCAGTGAAAATGAAAACTCTGCAGCTTTCTATGTGATGGGTATTGTTCATGGGGCAGCTACTTATTTACCTGACTTTTTAGACTATTTTTCATTTAATTTTCCCAATTCTCCAGTGAAAATGGAGATATTGGGAAAGAAAGATATAGAGACAACGACTATGTCCAATTTTCATGCTCAGGTAAGAGCTTTTTAGTTTTATTTTATAAAATAACTTTTAATTATATATTTTTAAGATGAGTTTCTGTTCTTTGTTCCTAATTAGGTTTGAAATAAAAAGGTAAGAATATAACGAAACCATTTGGGAGTACTAAGAGTAAATTACTTCCTTAATGTGAGAATCAGGATTTAAAATTCAGTTTCCATTTACATGTGTTTTTTTTTCTTAAAGGTAATGAAATAATTAAGATTCTGTTGTCCTTTTTTTGCAATGAGAGATCTTAAACCTAAGAACCTGAATTTCACCATGTATTCTCCAGTCCTTAAATAGTTTTCTTACCTGAAAATCACCTAAAGTTGTCTTCTAGCTTTCTAATGTTTTAAGGTACTTAGCACCAGGTGCATGACATGGTAGGTACTGAATAAATGTTGGCCATTAAAAATATTGTACAGGCCGGGCACGGTGGCTCCTGCCTATAATCCCAGCACTTTGGGAGGCCAAGGCAGGTGGATGACCTGAAGTTGGGAGTTCAAGATCAGCCTGACCAACGTGGAGAAACCCTGTCTCTGCTAAAAATAAAAAATTAGCTGGGTATGGTGGTGCATTCCTGTAATCCCAGCTACCTGAGAGGCTGAGGCAGGAGAATCGCTAGAACCTGGGAGTCAGAGGTTGCTGTGAGCTGGTATTATGCCATTGCACTCCAGCCTGGGCAACAAGAGCAAAACTCCATCTCAAAGAAATAAAAAGTAAATGAAATAATACTATGGTACAAAGGAGTCATCAGTTATTGTGTAATGGTGTGTAAAAAGTAGCAATCAGTATATATCTTGAGCCAATTTCCATTTCCTGCCTTTCTCTGTGGTGGAGAATATGCATTATTTTGGAAAGCAGACAGAAAAGAGTCCGCTGGTTCTTGAACATCCGTGTGGGTCCATCTGAAAGGCTGGTGCCATTGTTATCCATCCTCAGATTGGGACTGTTTACACTAAGAGTTTGGCCAATTCTCATATTTATTGATGCTGTGGTTTTTGGTTTTCTAGAAACAGTTTTGGTTTCTAGGATAACATTCTAGTTTGGAAGGAGGAAAAAAGTAAAGGAAGTCTCAAATGGAGCTTAGTGATTATTTATCCCAACATTTCTCAATTTACAAATAAGTGAACAGTCGTAGAAAGAGAGGAGTAACTTACTGTTTAAAGTTGTCAGCAGTATCAGGATTAGAACGAAGTCTTAATCTTCATCCAGGGCTGCTTTCCTTATTCTGAATACATTTCTTTTTTGATGGGTGCTCAAATTACAGCTTCCACTTTAAATGGTAGTCTGGATGTTCAGTCATATCCACACGAGTCTGCCCCCAATAGTAGGTTTGGTGTATAATGTGTAGTATATTGTAGTCGGGAAAATATTTTTTTTTTTTTTTGAGCTGGAATCTCTCTCTTTTGCCCAGGCTGGAGTGTAGTGGAGCAATCTCAGCTCACCACAACCTCCACTGGTTTACAGGTTCAAGCGATTCTCCTGCTTCAGCCTCCCAAGTAGCTGGGATTACAGACGTGCACCACCATACCTCGCTATTTTTTTTTATTTTTAGTAGAGGCAGGGTTTCTCCATGTTGGTCAGGGCGATCTTGAACTCCTGACCTCAAATGATCTGCCTGCTTCAGCCTCCCAAAGTGCTGGGATTACAGGCATAAGCCACCATGCCCAGCCTGGAAAATAATTATTACTGTGCATGTGGGCGGGGGGGGCGGAATTATTCACTAACGTAACATGTTTTAGAATTGAAATTTAAATATTTTTAAAGTGAATAGGGAGCTATAGGGCATCCATTACTAGCCCTGCCATTTTACAGAATCCCAGAATGGTGAGTTACTTGTCTGAGGTTACACTTGCGTTTAATGGCAGAATCAGGACTGGCATCTAATAATAGTGTTTACTGTTTATTGACTACTGATTGTGCCAAGGACTAGTTCTAAGTATTTTATATGTAGCAAGTCATTTAATCCTCATTATAATCTTATTTTAGCCATGAAGAAACATCCAGTGAGAGAAGAAATAACATGTGCTCAAAGTCGCTTATCACTTTATCATTCATTTGTCATTTATTATATGTCTCCTAAATGCCAGGTTTTATAGTGGGCCTCTTGGCTCCCATTCCCAGTTGTTTCCACAATATCACAAACTATCTTGCTTTGATACTATGCAAGTTTGCTTCAGTAATCTTTTAAATGGGACAGTACACTGATGCGCATCACATTACATGCTTTTCTAATGGTTTTTCAGATAAGGTTAGGAATTATTAATTTTATGCTAAGTGATAAAAATTTTCATCTAAACTGTGTAATATGTACACCATGAAAACTGTTTTTGTTACTAAATAAAATGAGATGCTGGACTTGCTAATCATGGCAGTGTGTGCCTGGGTTGTGGATCTCAAGTCCTTGATGAGCCACCAACCCTGGTTGTCACCGTCCCTTCAGGCTTCTTGGGTAGCATATATTGCAAAGATGAAATTCCAGGCAGATGGATCCTCTTTGTTACCAGCTGTGATTCTGGCCCCATGTCTTTGTGATCTGCTACCCTGGTGACCTAAGCATGTCAGCTGCACGGACTGCTTTTGCTTCTTTAGCTTTAGACTTAAAGGCAAGAAACTGCATGTGCAAGGACCATATTCCTTTTATTGCAAGAGCCTTCAGATCTTATTCCTGTGAGTGGGGAAGTTGCTGTCTGCAGCAGATTGGAAGGTAGCCTTTGGTTTGTCCTTAGGCACTGGCTTTATGAAACTGAATGGGATCCAGAAGAGACAGCAGTAGGAGAAAAATGAGCATGCTTATTCTTGCACAATTCTATTTCTCATCCCTTGAGTCCTCCCAGTAGAAGCTCTGTCTCTTAGCCTACATTGAGGTGTCCCTCTAGGAGTTGATTTTATTTAGTAAACTTTTTACTGAAATACAATCTATACACAGAGTATATAATATACATATTATAAATGTATAGCTTGATGAATCTTCACAGAGAACACACCCATGGTTTAAAAAAGTCAGATATTATTAGTAGCCAGAAACCTTCCCCAAACTCTTTTTTATCAATACTGTGCCAACTCCCCAATCCCCCCACATGAACAAATACCCAGGAGATCACTGTCCTGACCTTGAACACCACTGATATGTTTTACTTCTTTTTGAACTTTAATGGAATCAGATAGTATGTACATGTTGTGTCTGGTCTTTTTCCTGTAGTATAATGTTTGTGAGATTCATCCATCTTGTATGTAGTGGTACTGCTGTATAAATTCCATTGTGTTAATATACCACAGTTTGTTGTTTATCTTGTTACCATATAGATGGACATTTGAGTTGTTTCCAGTTTGAGGCTGTTAGAACAGGGGTGCTATGAATATTTTTCATGTGTCTTGATAAGTATATACCTAATATTAGTATTTCAGGATCGAAACACATGCAGATACTCAGTTTTGCTAGATACTGCCAGTGTTCCAAAGTTATTGTGCTGATTTACATTCCCACTAGCAGTGTTCCACATCCTTTGCCATGTTTAGTAGTGTCTTTTTCATTTAAGTCATTCTGGTGATTATGTAGTGGTAGCTCCCTGTGGTTTAATTTGTATTTCCCTGATATCTAAGGATGTCAAGTACTTTTGATTGTTATTTGGTTGAATTATCCTCTTTTGTAAAGTAGCTGTCCACTCTGTCCATTTCTTATTTGTTTTTTCTAGTTGATTTGTTGGACTATTATGTATGTAGATAAGAATCTTTTGTCACCTAACTGTATTGCAAATATTTCTTCTCACTTGGTGTCTTACCGTTTCACTCTTAGGTATCTTTTGATGACTAGAAGTTCCTAAGTTTAATGTAATCTAATTTATACTTCGTAAGCCATTTATGATTACTGTTTCTTTCTTTTTCTTTTTTTTTTTCTTGAGACGGAGTCTCACTCTGTTGCCCAGGCTGGAGTGCAGTGGAGTGATCTTGGCTCACTGCAACCTCTGCCTCCCAGGTTCAAGCGATCCTGCCTCGGCCTCCCAAGCAGCTGGGCCTACAGGTGTGCGCCACCATGCCCAGCTAATTTTTGTATATTTAGTAGAAACAGGGTTTCACCATATTGGTCAGGCTAGTCTTGAACTCCTGACTTTGTGGTCAACCCGCCTTGGCCTCCCAAAGTGCTGGGATTACAGACGTGAGCCACTGCACCCGGCCTATGATTACTGTTTCTTATGTTCTGTTGTGGAAATCTTTGCCTACCACAAAGTCCTTAATATATTCTGTGAAGTTTTCTTCTGGAAACTTTTATTGTTTTACCTTTCATGGTTAAATCTATAGTTAATAAAACAGCTAAAAGTATTGGAAAAATAGTTTATAGTTCTTCTGGAATTGATCTTTGTCTGTGGCATGTGGTAAAGATCAACGTTCATATTTTTCTGTATAAATATCCAAAGGACCAAACAGCATTTATTGAAAATATATCCCTTCCTCATTGCATTGTAGTGTTACCTTAGTCATAAAACAGCTAATCATGAGCATGGGTCTGTTTCTGGGCTCTCTCTGATTCCATTGTTTTGTTTGTTTAATTGTTATAGCTTTATAATAACTCGATTGATTGATAGGTACAGGGTCTTGCTTTATCACTCAGGCTAGAGTGCTGTGGTGTGATCATAGTGCTCTGTAGCCTCAAATTCCTGGGCTCAAATGATCCTTCCACATCAGTCTCCTGGTAGCTGGCACTACAGATGTGAGCCACTGTGCCCAATCTAGAATCAGTTTGCCAGCTTTGTTCTTCAAGATTTCCTTGGCTCTTTACATTTCCATATAAACTTTTTAGAATCAACTTTTCACATTTCACAGAATTATCTGCTAGAATATTCCTTGGTATTACATTGAGACTATAGATAAGTTAGGGTAGAATCGATGCCTTTACCAGATTGAGTCTTCCAGTTTGTGATCATGGTATTCCCCTTTATTTGCCTTTTTATTTTCTGTCAGTAATATTTTTTGGTTTTCAGCATAGCAGTCTTACAGATTTTTTAAAGATTTATTCCTATATGTTCAAGGACTTCATTTGGTTAATCACCCTTTTTGAGAACATGGAAGTTTTCAGCACTTCTTAGAATATAACACTAACCCTCATCCTGATGGAGCGGAGGCAAAAGGATCACTGGAACCCAGGAGTTTGAGGCCACCCTGAGCAACATATTGAGGCCCATGTCTCTTTCAAAATGAAGAAAATCACACCGCTGCACTCCACCCTGAGTGGCAGAGCGAGATCCTGTCTCAAAGAAAAAATGCAAAAAACAAAAACAAAAGTTTAGTAATTAGGTTATATGAAATTTAGAAAAAACTAGTGTTCCATTAATGAATGCTTGTGATTAGAATAATATAGTGAAACTGTATATTTTGGCGCCCTCAAATGGATCAGCCTACGTACTGCTATATGACTTTGTTTTCACCAAAATAATTGGTTGAGATGACATTAATTGAGCTAATGTGAGTCAGTATTCTAGAGGAAGGAAGGGCAGAGGTACCAGGTACCAATATTGGAATGTAGGTTTACTTAACATAGACCATAGCAAAAACAAATTGTGGATAATAAAGCCAAATTAATGTTAAAGTGCTTGCTCAGGACTCTCACTTGTTGATTTGGTCATGGTGATGACTCGCTAACTTCAGCTGCTCCTCAACTTAAGCTGCATCCTAATAAACACGTAAGTCAAAAATATTTTTTTTTGAGACAGAGTCTCGCTCTATCGCCAGGCTGGAGTGCAGTGGCGCGATCCCGGCTCACTGCGACTTCCGTTTTCTGGTTTCAAGCAGTTCTCCTGCCTCAGCCTCCCGTGTAGCTGGGACTACAGGCACGCACCACCACGCCTGGCTAATTTTTTGTACTTTTAGTAGAGACAGGGTTTCACCATGTTGGCCAGGAAAAAATACTTTTAATTTGAAAATGCATTTAAAATTCTGATAAGCAGCTGGGTGTGGTGGCTCATGCCTGTAATCCTAACACTCTGGGAGGTTGAGGCGGGCGGATCACCTGAGGTCAGGAGTTCGAGACCAGCCAGGCTAACGTGGTAAAACCTTGTCTCTACTAAAAATACAAAAATGAGCCAAACGTGGTGGTGGACACCTGTAGTCCCTTGAGAATCGCTGGAACCCAGGAGGCAGAGGTTGCAGTGAGCTGAGATTGTGCCATTGCGCTCCAGCTTGGGTGACAGGGACTCTGTCTCTAAATAAATAAATAAATAAATAAATAACTCTGATAAGCCCACTGAAAAAAAATTGTAAGTAAGCCGAACCATCTTAAGTCCAGATGCTGCTCGATTTAACTATGGGGTTTCAACCTGATAAACCCACTGTAAAGTCAAAAAATTATGAGTTGAACCATCTGAGTCGAGGACCACCTTGACTAAGTTCAGTAGGTTCAGTTCAATAGAACCTGCTTTTGTTATGAGGTGATAGTGCTCTCTGCAGAGCAGAGGAAAGCAGAAATGTAGAGAAAAGTTTTGTACGTGACATTTTCTTCTTAAATTATAATCGGGGCAACCAAAATAGTTTGCTTTAAATTCTGTAGTAACTAAAAGATGACAAATTATGTAGCTGTTTCTATGATTTTTGTAGTGGTAGTGTTTATCTCTGTAATACTACTTTGTAGCTTTCACACATACTCATTTTTGCATCTGTTCAACTTTATTACACACATACAACACTGACAAAGTATTAAAACATCCCTGTTCTTTCGGCTTTGGTTTTGGAATTCTTTTTACTTGTATAATTCTGTTTTCCATCTTCAGTATTCTTATAGGTTGCCTGGAAGATTTGAAGACCATGTGGCATTATATATATTTTAACAGGTCATATCCTTTCTCTAATGCTGTGGCCCTGAGTTAGTGATATAATATGAAACTGTATCATGAAAGTCTATTTGAGAATAGAAACATATGCATGGACTTTTCCCAAAGTTTGTAACCTATCCATATCTGTTAGCTTTTCCTGTATTAAATGTATAAAGAAGACCCTCAAAACTTAGTGACCTTAAAAAAAGGTTTCATTTCTCACAATTCTTTGGGCTTACTGGACAATTCTTTTGGTCTCTGCTAACTTAGCTGGGGCTATATGGCTTCATTCTTAGCTCTGACAGTTGGCAGACCAGTTGGTCTTGGGACACCTCACTTACATGGTTGGTGGCTAATGCATGTCAGCTGGGTTGATGGCCCCGTTTCTCTCATCATCCAGCAGGTTAGCCTGGGCTCATTTACATGGTGGTGGTTGCAGGGTTCCATTGAGTAGAAAGAGGATAAGCCCCAATATACAAGCCTTTGCTTGTATTTGCTAATGTCCCATTGACAAAGGGAAGTCACATGGCGAAACCCAGATTCGTGTGGAAAAATAGACTCCACTTCTTTTATTTATGCATTTTACTTTTTTTTTTTTTTTTTGGAGACAGAGTCTTGCTCTGTTGTCCAGGGTGAGTGCAATGGCATGATCTTGGCTCACTGCAACTTCCCATGTTCAAGTAATTCTTGTACCTCAGTCACCCAAATAGCTGGGATTATAGGCGTGTGCCACCATGCCTGGCTAAGTTTTGTATTTTTAGTAGAGACAGGGTTTCACCATGTTGGCCAGTGTAGTCTCAAACTCCTGGCCTCAAGATATTTGCCCACCTTGGCCTCCCAAAGTGCTCAGCCTATGTTTAAAAATTTTTTTAATTTCTAATATTTGTGGATACATAGATGTATATATTTATGGGGTATATAAGATGTCTTCATACAAGCATGCAATGTGAAATAAGTGCATCATAGTGAAATAAGTGCATCATAGAGAATCAGGTGTTCATTTCCACAAGCATTTATCCTTTGAGTTATAAACAATCCAGTTATAACACTCTTTGAGTTAATATGTACAAGTAAGTTATTGCTGACTATAGTCACCCTGTTGTGCAATCAAATCGTAGGCCTTATTCATTCTTTTTTCTTGTGTGTATGCCCATTAATAGACTCCACTTCTTGATGATAGGAGTGGTACAGTCACATTGCACAGGAGGGAGCACACAGGCCTGGGAAGAATTTGTGGCCATTTGTTATCTACTACATTCGTTCTAGGTTTTCTACCATCTGTATTTCATTCAAATATTCACTCAGACGTTTATTGTTCTTCCTGTGTCCTACTATAGGGATAGATACAGGCAAATAAAATTGGAGTTTACTCTGTCAAGAAATAAATTAGATTTCTGTCTTGTCACTATGTTTAATCAGTGCCCATAGTCTGAACCCTGTGCTAAGAACTGTGAGAGTGTGAAAACTGGAGTAGTTGTTTTCTAACCACCCTTCTCGCACTTCCAAACTCTAAATCTTATTTTTATTTTATCCTGGTTCTAAGTTGTTTCTCAGGTAACTTATGTCAAAGTACTAACTGATGATGAAGGGTCTATTATTTTAGTAATGAAACTTACTAAATCTGATCTGATCTGTTAGACCTACTTCACTAGAATGGGGGCAGAATGCTAGCATTTGTTGAATTCATGCTGGGGTCATTCACTGTGTTAGGCTAGTAATAGCAATTTGATGTTTCATCTTTGAAACGTTGCTTGCCTTTGTACTAAATTTTCATTTTGACCAGTTGTGCGTGCCCCATCCTTCTCAAATACTTTTGAACTGATCTGTACAAAATAATATCACAGCAGAGACCAGATGCTATAATAATAAAAAAAGTTTTCCCCCATTATTGTACTACTTTTAAAATGGATAATAATTTTCGTTATTTTGGTTGCAGTTATATGGGTATTTTTGAAATGTTGATTAAATATCATTTCCTATTTTGAGTAGAAATATATGCCAGACATGATGGATAATGGCTCCCCCCTTGTGACATAGTCATTTATGTCATGCTTAGATTGCCTCAGAATGTCCTGAGCAGGCCTTGTTTTTAAAAATAGGGACTGTTCTCCTCACACCCTTAAAAAAAAAAAAAACCTCAGCAGAATTGAATCAACAGCTTCTGCTCCCAGCCCCTTAATTTTTTGGGTCTAATAATGACCCTGTTTTTGTATTTTGTTCACATTGGTGCTGATACAAGCTAAAAATATCTGTTATATTTGTTGTGGATCACTATGAAAGTATTCTGAGGAAGTTTTAATATCTTGGAATGTCGATAGGTATACTAAAACAGCTACACACACACACACACACACACAAAAAGCAGGTTTTGAAGTCCAAAATAGTGTAATGCTGGACTAAGTAAGTAATATTTGTTTGCAGTGAGACTCTTCAGAAATTTTAGTAGCTGGTGTGCATGATGAGCCTCCTAAACAAGAAGGGTTTTCCAGACTTAGTACACTGTAGAGCTCTCTCTTCAGGGAACATGTTTTGGGAAACAGCAGGTTGTTTCAAGTCAGTCATTTTTGGGGGCTTTTAAAAAAATTACTTATTACTATATTTGTCTTTTCCCCTGTTGCAGCAGTTTCCATAATTTACATAAGAGAAACAGTAATTAGTAACAAATCTTATAGATTTGTTTCAGGCAACATATTTTCTGTTAAGACTAGGCTACTTTTTTCTCTTTGTAGCAAGCCAACCTCAGAATCCTAAGGTTTTTCTTTTTAAAGATGACATTATATGAGTAGAATATTAGTTTAAAAAATTATTTCATTTTCTGTTAACCAGAGCTGCTGAGATTTTGGTATCGACCCTTACTGGCAGTGGGTACAATAGGTCTCCTACTTCTGCTTTCTTCTTTCCCTTCATAATATTTATGGAAAAGTGAAAATGTGGCCATGATGGTCGTGGAGTTTTGCGAGGAGGGGTAGGAGATATAGATTAAATATGTTATATTTCTTCTGAAGGCCATTATTTAAATATAAGCTTTTCCAAAGATATTATTATGCCTGTCTTGTGTTCTGTTTGAGAGATCTATATAACTAGATTAAGAGGAGCTATATGTATAATCTTTGTAATTCAGTGTAATTCTTTTTTTAGAAAGCAAATATTTTATTTTTTTAATTTAATTTATTTTTTGAGGCTGTCTTGCTTTATCACCCAGGCTGGAGTGCAGTGGCACGCAGTGGCACAATCTTGGCCCACTGCAACCTCCGCCTCCCTGGTTCAAGCATTCTCATGCCTCAGCCTCCTGAATAGCTGGGATTACAGGGACCTGCCACCACGCCTGGTTAATTTTTGTATTTTTAGTAGAGATGGGGTTTTGCCACATTAGCCAGGCTGATCTGGAACTCCTGACCACAAGTGATCTGCCGGCCTGCGCCTCCCAAAGTGCTGGGATTACAGGCGTGAGCCACCACGCTCGGCCTATATTTTAAAGCAGTGATATGTTTTGACTTTTTTCAGGTTAATTTTTTAACTACATCAGAAAACTGGTTTGATTAATGTTTACTGAAGTGAATAAAAGCAAATATAGTAAGCTCACATGGAGTGTCATCAGGGTGTGAGGTTTTCCAGATAAACGATTTTTTTTTTTTTAGATAATGGAAATGTAGTTTTAAGTGCCAAGATTTTATAAAAATATCTTCTTTACTGAACATATGCAACATAATGTAACTTTATTTTCAGTATTGGCTTGTCATTATTACAGTTCTGATGCCTTAGGGCAGCTGCAGCTGTGCTTACCCTTTGCCCCTCCTTCCGCTTCTAAATTTGTGGTTTCTTATCCTTTATTATTTTAGGTAGTAGTTATAATAATTGTGCCTAATATAGGAATGGATATGTAAGAAGAGGACCTTTTATGAGCCATGGTCTTTGTGACATTTACTTTCGACTGTTTAGAGATTCTTCTTATCTGTTACCTCTCCCACCTCACTGCCCTTGAGTTTTTTTCAGTTTGGCATAGTCTGGATAGGTGATTTGTAGAGAATTGAGGCTTGATGTTTTTCTGTGTGTGTGATATTGTAGATTTAACTTTATTCTGTGTAATAGGTGAATTGTGGATATCTGGTGTATAGTTTTGCAACAAAACAGGTGTCACCAAAATCAAGAACTATTTACATATTTGTGAAAAGCATGTGGATTTCATTCATTCATTCATTCATTCATGGAGTCTTGCTCTGTTGCCCAGGCTGTAGTGCAATGGCATGATCTCAGCTCACTGTAACCTCTGCCTCCTGGGTTCAAGCAATTCTCATGCCTCAGCCTCCTGAGTAGCTGGGACTACAGGCGCACACCGCCATGGCCGGCTAGTATTTTGTATTTTAGTAGAGACAGGGTTTCACCATGTTGCTCAGGCTGGTCTCAAACTCCTGAGCTCAGGCAATCTACCTGCCTCAGCCTCCCAAAGTGCTGGGATTATAGGTGTGAGCCACCACGCCCGGCCTCTTACATTTTATTTTAACAGCTTAAGTACCATCATGTATTTTTTCAAGAGGTATATACTTTTTAAATTGGAAACATTGTTATGTGTAATTTGCCGTAATAGTTACAAATGATGGATCTGAAATATTGGGTTATTAAACTAGAAATTTGTATGAAATGATACATAATTAAAAGTTATATTACAATATATTTTACAGTTTAATACTTTTACAGATTAAGGTTTTGATGACTTCAATTTAATTTTTAAAATTTGGTTTGAGTTTAAATATGTTTGTTCAGGTGGGTGATCATAGTTTTATCTTTACTATTGGAGAATAAATGTTTTGGAAGATAATTGCTGTTTTGTTTTAAACGTGATAGCTAAGCGGTTTTTATAAAGGCCAATTTCCTACTAGAATTTATTTTTGGTTTTATTAGTGGGACAGTCAGACAGTCAGATCTACTTTACACTTTTTTAATATTTTGGTTAAAAGAGAGATTTGTACTTCTGTTATAATAAATATATGTGAAAGTGAATTTTACATATCATCTGTATGTTTTATATATATATTTGCCATGAGGTGGGAAGAACCAACTAAAAATTCAAGTAGGATATTTAGCAATATAATCTGTATTACTTCACTTTAAAAATTCAGGGTCTCTAAAAAATCCTTTGAAATATTTATGAATTTTAATAGGACCATACTTAAAAATGATCAACAAAAGATACAGCTTTTTCTTAGGTAGTGCCCAAACTAGACATAGGATGGGGGGAAAATCGTTTTTTGATTTATTCAGTCTATTATGTTAAATTTTTTTTTTTTTTAGACAGAGTTTCACTCTGCTGCCAGGTTGGAGTGCCAGTGGCATGATCTCGGCTCACTGCAAGCTTTGCCTCCTGGGTTCAAGTGATTCCCCTGAGCCTCCCAAGTAGCTGGGACTACAGGTGTGCACCACCACACCCAGCTAATTTTTGTATTTTTAGTAGAGACGGGGTCTCACCATGTTGACCAGGATGGTCTTGATCTCTTGACCTTGTGATCCATCCGCCTCGGCCTCCCAAAGTGTTGGGATTACAGGCATCAGCCACTGTACCTGGCGTATTATGTTAAAAATTTTAATATTTAGGTCTATACTAATTTAGACATGTTTTGTTTTATTTTTAAATAAGCAATATTTGTAAACTTGGAAATTAATACAAGTATATAATTTGAATGAAATGAGATGGCTAGGTCAGTAATACTTCTTCAGTCAATGAAATGATTATTCTAACCTGAAATAGCATCATCTGGTCAAATTAAAATTAGTAAATAAAGTTCTTGAGTTATTACACAACATATGATTTGTCTGTATATTACCACCCAAGTTTTACCCATTCTTTTCCTGTTAGTCTATGATATATGTTTTTACTCACATTTAAATGTATACATTTTAAACTACGAGGACTGAATGTTAAATTTGTTACCAGTTAGTTCTGTTTTTATGATTACTGTATTTATCTCCTTTATAGTTTAATAATGTTATAGTTTTTTAGTTTTATCTTTCTTTGTAGAATGGAAGTAGTTATCTGAATTGCAAGACAAGGTAGAACCCAACTATTTCAATTATATTTGAGAAATGGATTATTTCATGTGTAGTATGACTTTTTAAAACTGCTAGATTAATTGAAAGTTTAGTTGTGCTTCACATTTTAGAAGAATTCACTTACTGAAAATTCTTTTCCTTTTCCACAGTCATCCCCTCCCCCCAAGATAAACTGCCCAAATTCTTTAGCTGATCGTTGTTGATACTGTGATGTTGTAGAATGAACCAACTCAGTGGCAAGGACTTAACTTGATTCTGGCTTTGTTAGAACTAAGTTAGTGTCTTAGGTATCTGATTATAACAAGATATGGAAATTTATGCACCGAAGATTTACTTATTTGTATAAAGTGGAAATAGTACCTCTCTAATTTGACTTTTTTTGGGGTCTCGCTGTATTGCTCAGGCTAATCTTGAACTCATTGGCTCAAGTGATCCTCCTGCCTCTGCCTTCTGGGTAGCTGGGATTACAGTTTCATGCTACCATCCTAACTCTAATTTGACTTTTTAGATATATTTCAAAGCAGTTGGAAAATCTGTGTTTTACAGTATCAGTTGTTTTCACTTTCTACATAGCTATGGTCTCTCAAAATTCCTTATGGCCATTTGCAGATCCAAAACTTAGAATCTCAGAATCACTTAACAGATTTGATGTGTTATATTCTGGTAAATGTGCTAGAGTTCAGATTGATACCTTTAGCTTCTTTGTTAGACTACGTTACAGAAATGCATACTGATCACTGAATTTCTTAGTGGAGTACTATTAATGCCTCTAAACATCTAGAGCCTGAAGACTGTTGTAGAGTTAGGTTTTAACTTTTAGCTTTCTCAATACGGGACATGATAGGAGTTTTTAGGAGACAGGAAAAAGATGAGACAATGAATACAAGATGGGTGCACAAGTCCCAACTGTTCTTTTTTGTTTTTTGAGACAGAATCTTGCTCTTTTGCCCAGGCTGGAGTGCAGTGGCATGATCACAGCTCACTGCAGCCTTGACTTCCCAGGCTCAAGATAGCCTCCCGCCTCTCAAAGTGCTGGGATTATAGGCCCTTAATTTTCTAACTTGTAGGAATGTTTTGTGGTTCTGAGAAGTCAATTTGTAACAGTTTAGGAAACGTAAGCTTGGAAATTTGGTGAATTTATTAAAGAATTAATGTCATTATTAAACCGCTTTGCTGATTATAATAACAAATGAGATTCTTTGTCTTAAATGATTTTATTATGAAAAGATTTGGGTTGGGGTTTACTTTGTTACATTGTGATACTCTTACCAGCCATAATTGTAAGGATTCAACCTTTGATGTGACTCTCTTTTATAATCTGTGTCTATGATATGATGAAAGTTGACCATCCATGTTTGCCTGAAATACAAGACTTACAGTTTTAAGACAGATAGTCCTGGGCAAACTGAGACAAATTGGTCTCCTAAATTTTGTGTCCACAAAGGCTAATCCAGAGAAAGAGACAATTAGAATTTTGCTTATTATTTGGCTATCAGAAGGAGTTGTTTTGCTTGAAGACAGACTCAGCTTGTTTACTGGTGTTAGTATATGAAAATACATAGGTTTCTTTGTCAGGATTTAAATATGCTGGCAAAAATACAGTTATCAATGAATCTTAAGGTATAAATGGCTTTGTTTTGGCTCTTTGAATGCCCCCCATTTGCTAGCATTATGGCAGGTGAGTTTATATCATTATCAAGTTTTCTTCAGTCAACTGTTATAAAACATTCCAGTTAAGAAACCAGAGCTTAAGGAATATAAATGATTTCTGAAAGTCTGATAGCTGATAGATAGCAAAGGCAGATTTGGATCTTAGGATTCCTGATTCTTAATTTCTAGTAGTTTCTCACCACAGTTAATAATAGATATATAAACTGGATCCTAGTTAATATGGTAAGATCAAAGAAGAGCATCCCTGGTGGCCTTATAGACATATAAGCCACCGGTGATGGTTAAATGTTTTCAGAGGGTCTAGTTTTGAAAATTTTGATTAAAAGATGCAAACTTCATTTCACTTTAGAAAAATGCAGGTATACCAACTTTTGAATATTCAGATAATGAGTTCCTCTTCTAAGGAGATGTTGTCTAGAATTAATGTTTATTTAACTGTGTTTTCATAAGCAGCATGTAGGAATAGTTAGAGAAGGTAAAATAGCTTGATTTCGTGCAAGTTCTATTTTTAAAATGCCTTATCTGTTACTGTTAATGAAGTTTTGTTTTGTTTTTTTGCTTTCCTCATATTACAATATTCTGAGATAATAATAATTTATTGTTACACAATGAATGATCACAAACATTATCTTATGTGTAACTTTTAATTAAATCCATATTCTTCAGGTAAAAAGAACGTATTCTCATGGTACTTACAGAGCTGGCCCAATGCGACAAATAAGCTTGGTGGGAGCAGTTGATGAAGAAGTAGGAGATTACTTCCCTGAGTTCCTTGACATGTTGGAAGAGTCACCATTTTTAAAAGTAAGAGATAATCTGTCACGGGATTAGAGTTGTTTTGTTTTTGTTTTTAAAAAAGGCAAGAAGAACCAATATGAGTAATCTAACTTGGGAATGTTTCTTTCATGCTACATGCAATATAAATGAATGGCTGTTTCAGAAATAGAAACATTTTGGTTTTATTTGAACTAGAGGGAAGGAGGGCAAGAGATAGGAAACTGAAGTAATTATTGTGTAGTGTGTACAAGTGGTATCTCAGGTCCTAATTGTAATGGCAAAGCTAAGTGGTGGACCATGAAATTGAAATAACACCTGTTACACTTTAGGAAATTAATTTCCATGTGTTAATCAGCTCTTAGGAAGTACAGGAAGGATTCTGCTAAAAATGTTTAAGACAAAGGAATGGCAGTTTGGCATTGTGGAAAACTGGCCTGTGAAATTACGCATCCATATTTTAGCCTTGGCTATACCTATGTGGGTTGGGCAAGCCATTTAAACTTTCTGGGCTTCAGTTTCATCATCCATAAAATGTTTAGGCAATGTAGGCAAAGACCCCTTTATTTTATTTATTTATTTTTTTGAGACAGTTTCACTCTGTATCCAGGCTGGAGTGTAGTGGTGCACTGTGGAGCCGTGACCTCCCTGGGCTCAGATGGTCCTCCCATCTCAGCCTTCCAAGTACCTGGGACTACAGGCACATGCTATCACGCCCAGCTAACTTTTGTAATTTTTTTGTGGAAATAGGGTTTCACCGTGTTGCTCAGGCTGGGCTTGAACTCTTGGGCTCAAGTGATCCTCCTGTGTTGGCCTCCCAAAGTGCTGGGATTATAGGTGTGAGCCACCATGCCCGTCCACCCACAGTCCCCTTTAAATAATTTGCAGCAAGATTCCTTTCTTTTCTATTTTTCTTTTTTAAAACAGCTTCTTCGTTTTCAGAAAATATTATTGTGAGCTGCTGTGGCTATCCCACTGAGAGAGGGATCTCTGAACTGTGTAGTTAGGTTAATTATTTAATCAGTAACTCAAAGGTCAGTGCAAAACTACACTGAAATTCAGGGTCCAGGTGAGCAAAAGAATGTGACAAGATTTCTAATACTCACCACATAATCTATTGCACATCTCTTCTTTTATCACTTCTGCTTCCTTTGTGTTTTTACTCTATATGTACAATTCTCTTCCCTTTGTCTTTAACCCTGTTCCATTCCCTTTTCTTTTTAAACTTTTTGTTCCCTTACTACTTCTCTCAAGTAGTCACATCATGGAATTAGGTTGCATTTATTGTTGAATTATATTTAAAAAGTATAAATGGTTGCTTCAAATTTAATTTTCAAAGCACATGAACTAAATCCATTATTTCTTTTTCTTTTTTCCTTTCTCTTTCTTTCTTTCTTTTTTTTTAAAAGAGACGGAGTCCTGCTATGTTGTATAGGCTAGTTCTGAAGTCCTGGGCTCAAGCAGTCCTGCTTCAGTCTCCCAAAGTGCTGGGATT
>CAUYLG010051302.1:0-35490 GCA_963573385.1 Cacajao melanocephalus | reverse complement strand
TTTTGCTTAGGATTGCCTTGGCTATGTGGGCTCTTTTATGGTTTCATATGAAACTTAGAATAGTTTTTTCTAATTCGGTGAAGAAAGTAAATGGTAGCTTGATGGAGATCGCATTGAATCTATAAATTACTCTGGGCAGTATGGCCATTTTCACGATATTGATTCTTCCTAACCATGAGCATGGAAGGTTTTTCCATTTGTTTTGTGTTCTCTCTTATTTCCTTGAGCAGTGGTTTGTAGTTCTCCTTGAAGAGGTACTTCACATCCCTTGTAAGTTGTATTCCTAGGTATTTTATTCTCTTTGTAGCACTTGTGAATGGGAGTTCACCCATGATTTGGCTCTCCGTTTGTCTATTATTGGTGCATTGGAAACTAAGAACCTTGCAGAAGGTCAGAGGAATGGTCAACTACAATAAACAGTTTAGGCAAAGTCATACAATTTCCTTTTCCAATTCTTTGAAATCACCATATTTTGCCTTTATTCTAACATGGAAGGGACTTTTAAAACCATAGGAGCTGCCATAAGCAACTATCTCCTCAAATAGTAAGGGATTTAGCAACACCCATTGACTCTCATTAGAACAATTATTCATGCATTTATTCTTTACCTCAAACTCTGCTATACAGAGGGTTGAAAAAGAAGTAGAATTTGTATTTTGTGCTTTTGAGGAGCTTAAGGTGTCCTTATGAGAATATGGAGTGCAAAGAAAAAGGAAACAATTTACAAAATTATGTAATAGAATGGAGTATCTTTATTCCAAAGAAGCACTGAGTGTGGACACATTGGAGTGAGGGGAAATCCATAAAGGACTTCTTTAAAATTTCCTTTCCTATTTGAACTGATAGCGAGCCATGTGATTCATTAAGAGAGAGAGTATATCAAGAATAGTTTCCAATCCTATTTTCTGTATTACATTTTACATATTTTTGGCATAAATAATTTCCTGTGTCTTTTTCTTGCTGCTGCAATTACACTGCCCACACATTAAAAAGGAATCCATGCTTTCAACTCTTTTACATGATGCCTATTTCATGAATAAAGCTGAACATGCCATAAGAAATCAATAAATGCATATTGAGTGACCAATTAACAAAAAAATTCTTTCTGAAAACAAAACTTTAAGTTTTAATTAAAAGCTACTTATGTAAGTTTCATAGACATATCACTGAACTATAGAAGATTATAAAATGGTATATACTCTGGTATATTACTCTGAACAAAGTAAGAAAAATATTATATAATGGTTTAATGGTAACATTCTAAGTTATGATTTAAATAAATTCAAACTAACTCTTAATAACTGATGAATTGCCTTGCCCTTGTACAAGGTAGTGGAAGACATAATTTCAAACATTATGAAAATAATCAGAACAGAGATATAAAAATCATTAATGCCAGGTGGTGACTAAGGATGTTTCCTCAGGCATACATCAGACACATCCTGACAATAGCTCTACTTAGATGGAATGTATCATGAAAGAGGTTTAAGGCCCTCAGACAGTACATGGAGGCTCAAATCAGATAAGCTATTATTGTATACTTTATAATTAAACGGTTATTGTATATTTATTTTTCATGTAGCTATGTTCTATAACAGAAAAATTATAGTATTGGCACAAATTGTTTATCATTTTTGTTTTATTGCTAAGTAACTTTTATTAACACATAACTTGTTTTATTCCCATATAACTTGGACACACAGTGAGTATGCATTTACTGTCCTCCACTATTGGAAAACTACCCAGGGAACAGGCTAGGAATTTAGGTCATAGTCAAAGCAAGTATGAACTGTGTGGAGATGTTATATAACATTTCAGAAATAGATCTGGGCATGGGAAGAGGTGCTATAGATTACAGTTAGGTCAGGCAATGCGAAAATTAGGAAGATATGCTTATACGTATGTAGTTAATTGTTGTTGATTTACTTTATGTCTGGGTCCTAAGCCAATGGTTTCTCAAGCAAGATGTGTGCATTCTAGTGGGTTTTCCAAATAATTTATTGTGGTACTGAGGGAACATGTTAGAATTTCTAATTCTATTTATTTATTCATTTTTATTTTATTTTTATTTTTATTGTTTTGAGATGGAATCTCACTCTATCACCCAGGCTGGAGTGCAGTGGCACAATCTTGGCTCACTGCAGTTTTGCCTCCCAGATTCAAGCAATTCTCCTGTCTCAGCCTCCTGAGTAACTGGGACTACAGCAGCGGGCCACCATGCCTGGCTATTTTTTGTACTTTAGTAGCAACTGGCATTTCACCCTCTTGGCCAGGCTAGTCTCAAACTCCTAACCTCAGGTAATCAACCCACTTCAGTCTACCAAAGTGCTGGGATTACAGGCATTATCCACCGCATCGGGCACTATTTTAAAGTGTCAGTAATAGTGTAACTAATATTTAATACATGGATTTCCCTTGAGTGCCCAACTCGGTCTACATATTATGTATTATAAATTTTAAAAGAAGTATTGGCAGTGCATCATGAAATTTACACAATGCAGAAATTTGCAAAATAAGGTCACCCACTGCTTCTCTGGCTTTCAACATATTTTGACTGACTTACAACGGTTTGCTGTAATTAAATTATTTGTCATAATTAAATTACTTTAGGATATACAATATCCAGTTTTAACTTCTCTAACTTCCAGTATGAAACAGTGGCTTTTAAAAATATCTACAAATAAATATCAGAGTGATTTTAATACTAATAACACAAACAAATGCAAAAACTAAGAAGTTCGTGAAGTCTGTACTACAAACATAATTATAAGCCTGGCAGCCATATTATAAGGGAAAACAAGATGATTTAGTCTCTACTCTGCAAAGTTAACAGAGAATTTCAGATAAGAATAAACTATGTCTTGAGACATTATTAACTAAGAATTCTGTGGAACCATCATGATTAGCAATCTACATATGAAAGCTAAACATCAAGCCATAAACACACATGCTTTTCATTTATATTTAAGACAATGTAACACTCAGTCCACACTTGGTAATAACAATGTAGAAAACTCCGTTGAAGTTTTACTTTTTTCTTTTTTTAGAAAACTGTTATTTTAGGTTTAGGAGTACATGTGCAAATTTGTTATTTAGGTAAAGTGCATGTCATGGTGGGTGGCGGTGGTGTACATACTAATTTATTTTTCCACAGCAGTGTATAAGCAGTTCCTTTCCTTTGCAATGTCACCCACACCTGTGATTTTTTTTTTACTTTAATAGCCATTCTGACTGGTAGGAGATAATATCTCATTGTGGCTTTGATTTGCATTTCTCTAATGATTAGTGATGTTGACCATTTTTTTAAAATATATATGTTGACTGAGTGTATATCTTCATCACACAAGCAAAATTTTTTTAAAAATTATATATTAAGATATATGATTATCTCAATAGATGCAGAAAAGGCTTCTGATAAAATTCCACATCCCTCATGTTTAAATCCTCAAAAAACGTGGCAGTAAAGGAACATAGTTCAAAATAACAAGAGCTATGTGTGATAAACCCACAGCCACTACCATACTGAATGGGTAAAAGCTGGAAGCATTTCCCTTGAAAACTGGCACAGGACAAGGAGGCCCTCTCTCGCCACATCTATTCAGCATATTACTGGAAGTCCTGGCCAGAACAATCAGGCAAGAGAAAGAAATACAATTCACCAAAATAAGAAGAGAGGAAGTCAAACTAGTCCCATTTTTATACAATATGATTCTATAACTAGAAAACCTCAGAATCTCTGCCCAAAACCTCCTTGATCTGATAAACAACTTCAGCGAAGTTTCAAGACACAAAATCAATGTACAAAAATCTTTAGTGTTTCTATACACTAACAACATCCGAGCTGAGACTGAAATCAAGAACACAATCCCATTCAAAATAGTCACTGAAAACATAAAATATCCAGGAATTCCACTAACCAGGGAGATGAAAAATCTCTCCAATGTGAATTACAAAACATTGCTCAAAGAAATTAGAGATGACACCCACAAATAAAAAACATTTCTTGTTCATGGATAGGAAGAATCACTATTGTTAAAATGAAGTTTCTTTCTTAATAATAACAGACAAAAGCTATATATTATTGGTAAGTGCTTTGTTTTTTGCACTACGTAAAAAGGATAAGACAATAAACATAAAATCATGTGGCACAAATTAAAATAAATTTATTATTAAAATAACACTAAAAGCATTGCTGGAGATTTGTAAAAATAAGTTTTGCTATAAAGTCATAGAAAATTTAAGAGGTTTAATTCTGTGGTATTTCAATAATTAAGAAATATAATAAAACTACTTTTTTTGAGCCAAAAAAACATATGCACAAGAGGCAGAATAGTGCACATAGCAACAGAGATTCAAAATGAATGAAGCAAAACAGACAGGATTAAAGAATAAATAGACAAATCCATCATTATCATTGCAGACTTCAACATTCTTTCTCATAACTCACATGAAAATATTTATAACAGCATTTAGTGTAACAGTGTATGGATAAACTGTATCAAATCTATACAATGGAACTGTGGTCAGCAATAAAAAAATTAACTATTGAGTCACATAACATCTTGAATCTCCAATGTATTTTTTTTAATAGAAGAGGCTAACTCCAAAGGCTACATACTCTGATTCCAGTTATATGACATTTTGGAAAAGGCACACTTCAGGGACACAGAATATATTCCCAGGTAGCCAGGATTTGGGGACTGGGGAGATATGACTACGACAGGGTATCAGGATAAATATTTCTGGGGTGTTGAATATATTCTGTGTCTTGATTTTGTTTGTGAATATACTACTGTGTGGATTTGCAAAGATTTATAGAGGTACACATCACAGAGTGTGAAATTTATTGTACATAAATTCTTAAAAATAAATAGGTATCCATTCATCATATACCACGTTTTCTTATCATATGCATATGCATACAATGAGATACTATTCAGCCATAAAACAGAATAAAATCCTGTCATTTGCAACAACACGGATGGACTTGGAGAACATAACGTTAAGTGAAATAAGCCAAGCATAGAAAGACTAACACCACATGATCTCATTCATAAATGGAATGAAAACAGTTGATCTCATAGAAGTAGAGAGTAGAATAGCCATTACCAGATAAGGGTGAGGTAATGGGGAGGGAGGGATAAAAAGAGGTTGGCCAATGGGTACAAAGCTATAATTAGGAAGAATAAATTATTGTGTTCCATTACACAGTAGGGTGACTATAGCTAACAATAATGTAGTGCATGTTTCAAGATAGCTAGAAGAGAGGATTTTGAATATTACCACCACAAAAGAATGACAAATGTGTAAAGCGGTGGGTATGTTAATTACACTGAATTGATCATCATACAATGCATACTGGCATTGAAACATCACCATATACCCCACAAATATGTACAATTATTTGTCAATTATAAATTTTAAAAAATAGATTAAAAATTTTAAATGCAGATTAACAGAGTTAAATATGAGGTAAATATAACCTTTAAAAATACTATCCCTCCATTCTACAATTAAGATATTTTGCCCATTATTACCTATTATGTATGTTAAACACATTTACAATATTTTCCCTAAATGATGCTAATATAACCATATTGTTTACACCCCCTTTTTGTATATTTGCTAGAAATTCATGAGAATAAACAAATTGATTTCTGGATTATATACTATGTATACAGTGTAGGAAAATGAATTCACAAAAACACTAAGACAAAAAAACACTAAGACAAAGCCAGTTTATATTTCTCTTCCCAAATCACCAGAATATGTGTGATATGGTTTGGATCTGTGTCCCCATCCAAATCTTGTGTTGAATTGTAATCCCCAGTGTTGGAGGTGAGTCTGATGGGTGGTGATTGGATCATGGGGGCAGTTTCTGATGAATGGTTAAGTAGCATTCACTTGGCACTGTGCACGCAATAGTGAGTTCATTCTCATGAGATTTTCTTGTTTAAAAGTGTGTGGCACCTGTTCCCCCTAACCCCCACCTTGCAGATACTGGTCTTACACTTCCTTCACAGCCTGCAGAACTGTGAGCCAATTAAACCTCATTTCTTATAAATTATCCAGTCTCAGATGTGTCTTTATAACAATGCAAGAACGGCCTAACACACGAGTGATACATGTATTCAATATACAGCCTTCACAAAATATAGTACAGACTTCCTAACAAAAGTTGAAATTCTGCAAACCACCTTTTTCATACTACTTCTCCAGAATCTGCCTAGAGGTGGCATGGAACTAATAATAATTGTTTACATTTATTAAAATATGGGTTCCAAAATAAGCACCTTCACAAGATTAATCAAGAGGTCATATTTAGATTATATCATACATATGTCATATTTAGATTATGACTTATATATATATAAACCACCATTAGAGTCATATACATGATGCTAACATATATATAGCGTCATATATATATGTAAAACACTATGATGCTATATATGGCATCATATATATGTAACACATATATATGACATCATAATCGATGCTATATACATATGTGTGTGTGTGTGTGTGTGTATATATATATATATATATAGTTTCAGGAGAAACCATTATCAGTGTTTTACATATATATACATTTATATATATGTGTGTGTGTGTGTGTGTGTGTGTGTGAGCATGTGTAAAAACACTAATGATGGCTTCTCTTGAAACTCTGTTGTTCCCTGATCTTAAATTAAAAATATAAAAGTAGGCAATTGCAATTACAGTTATATGGAGGATGTTTTATTATTTTAAAATATAATTCTATTTCTGATATATGTATTGTCAAACAATATATAGAATGATATGAATAATTGACTGGAAGTGCCATTCTTTAACGTCCATTTTTATTATTAAACATTATTTTCAGGTTACTCATAACACATGTATGTCTGGTTTGTTGATTTTACCTGAAGTATAATATCTATTTGATAATACTCTACATTTTATTTATCCAGTTATCTATGGATGAATTTGGTATATGCTCTCAGATAGTATAGTTTTAAATGATGCTACTATAAGCAAATGTTTTACATTTCTCTTAAGCACATTTCCAAGAACTACTTTGTACTATACATTTAAAATTTTAATTTTGGAATCATAACCTATGTATATTTTAAAAGTACTCAGAATTACTGATTTTCTCTCTAATGTGGCTAACTATATTTAAATGCCCATAAAATGTATATAAGATTTGAGGCCTTCCAAATGTTGAGTATTTTTATTCAATTTGATTTTTGCCAATCTAATGCGTATAACATAGTATACACATAAATGTAAATTAGAAATAAATTTGGAAAGTTATTGGGTAGTCAAATGATTACCACATTCTCTTAATTTTCTCTGTACAATTTTGCAAACTTATGGCCAGGCGCAATGGCTCGTGCCGGTAATTCCAGGACTTTGAGAAGCCGAGGTGGGTGGAAAACTTGAGGTCAAGAGTTCAAGACTATCCTGGCCAACATGATGAAACCCTGTCTCTACTAAAATTACAAAAATTAGCCAGATGTGGTCGCCTGTGCCTGTAATCCAACTACTCAAGAGGCTGATGCAGGAGAATCACTTGAACCCAGGAGGTGGAGGTTGCAGTGAGCTGAGATTGTGCTACTGGACTCCAGCCTGCAAAACAGAGCTGTCTCTGTCTCAAACAAACAAAAAAAAGTAGATTTTTGTTAAATTTATAACCAATGTATAACTTTTGATCACATTCTGAGTAGTACGTTACTCTTCTTTTATACATTTTAACTGAACTTTGGACATTTTCTCTGCAAATATTTTAAGATAATCCTTTCTTTTAAATATTGCTGAGCTTTAATTCACATACAGTTCATAAATCTTACTGTATGTATCGATGGATATTTTATTGATACATATATAAACTCATGGCTTTCATTAATATAAAGCTAAGGAACATGACCAACTTATCTTTTAACTCAGTATTTCCTCTCATTATAGATAACTTTTCCTGCTTTTGAATATAGTAGAAATATAATCGTGTATTATGTGTACTCTTAAGATCCATCTTCTTTCAGTCTACATGACATCAGTGAGATTTGTTTGTGTTATGAGTAGAATTCATTTTTATTGCTTTATAATATTTTATTTTAAAAATAATATCAAATTTTTGTTGCTAAACATTGACCCTATTTTCAATATGTGCCTATTATGAATAAAACTATTAATAATACTTTTTTCTTTGCATTCATGTAAGTATGTATTTCTTTCATAAAAATTGCTAGAAATGGAATTTCTAGGACAAAGGTTATCATATATTTATGTTTAGTGGATTGCGCCAAATTCTAAAGAAATTGCATCAATTTACATTTTGAGCAATCATATAAGAAAGCTCTTATTGCTTTATATCCATGGTATTATTTTTTTCCCCTAAATACATGGTTTATATTATTAATATTTATTGGTGCTATTATTATGTATATTTTTATTTACTTTCTAATATTTCCTATAGTTTTTAAAAATTGTTTTCTGAGAAGTTTTAATAAAAAAGTGGTATTAAACTCCATTAATTGTTTTTTCTGCTTCTGAATTTTTTCAACTTGATTCTACTAATGTTGTAAATTACACTGGCTAATTTTTGAATATCAAATCATACTTGTGTTTGTGAAATAAAATTTTCTTGGCTGTGATGTGTTACCCTTTATGTGGTTTAAGTGTTTTCTATCTATATCCAAAAAGACATTTACCTATACTTTTGTGTTGTAATGTCCATGTAAGGTGTCTAAGTCAATGCTCTGCTGGCCTCATAAATGTGTTGGGAAGAATGACATATTCTTTCTAAACATATTTTCTAGATGGGATTGTATAAAAACATTTTAAAAATAGAGAACTAGTTTATCTGTCCTTTTTCTCTTGTATATAGTTTCATAAGCTGTGATTCTCAAGGAATCTCTATTTAAATTGTCTCTTTTGAAAAAAAAATTTCACACTATTTTTGATTTTTAATTTTACTTTAGGTGCATTTAAGGAAACTGGAGAAATGTATTTTTTTAAAATAGCTGAGACAATAACATGCTTACTTTTTTTCTTGTGTGTTAATGCATTTACTAATTTTGTTAATTTTATCAAAGAAACAATGTTTAACTGTTTTCATAGAAAATTATATTTGTTCTTTCATTCTTTAATATTTCCTCTTATCTGTCATTTTTGTCTCTTAATTTGGAAGGATTAATTTATATATATTTTTAAATGTGAGTTGGAAATATTGATTTTCAGCCCTTTTACTTTTCTACTGAATGCATTTATAGATCTAAATTACTTTTAAGTGCTGCATTTAACTTGCATGATGCTAATTTTGATATATTGCACTGTCATTATCATTCAGCTTAAATATATTCTAAATTTTATTGTTATTTCTTCCTTAACTCATAGGTTTTTAGGTTATTACATAATGTCCAAACGGTTTAGATTTGCTGGGTTTCATTTTTGGAGCGATTTCTCTGCTAATTCCAATGTGGAGGGACACATTCTATATGGTTTTAGTTCTTGAAATTTGTTGAACTTGGCTTACAGCCCATTATGCAATTGATTTTGATAAATGTTACGCGTGATCTTGAAAATAATGAGAAGTGTACATGTGTTGGCTTCAGCATTTCCAATATTTCAATTAGTTTAAGTTTCTCATGTGTATTTTTCAAATCATTGGTACCTCTACTTTTTTATATCTGTTTGTTCTTTCAGATACTGAGGAAGTTACCTTAAAATCTTCAAAAGTTACTGCAGGTCTATTTCTATCTGTAGGTCTATTAGTATTTAATTAAGTATATTAGCAGTTTGGGTTGATATATCTTCCTACTATACTGATCGATTTATCATTAGAGAATATCAATTTCATCTGTGGTTATATTTCTTACCTTGAAGATGAATCGTTTTTTGATGAGTATTTGTGCAATATATCAACTCACATTCTTTTATGTTTTTAGTCTTTCTGCTATCTTATGTTGAATATTTGGCTCTTACTGGCAGCACAGAATTTCTCTCTTTTCTCTCTCTTTTTCAAGTCCATTAATATTTCTCTTTAACGTTGATTGTTAAATTTTCATCTTAATGAAATTGCCGAGATACTTGGATTTAAGACTAGCAACTTGCTATTTTCTAATGATTCCATTTGCTATTTTCTTTCTCTTTTTGCCTTGATTTTGACTAATTGGTTATTTTTTCTCATTTGTTTTTTCTCGAGGAGCTTGTTAGTCAGCATCTTTTTTTTTTCTCCTTTAACAGAGAGATTACAACATGCATCCTTATTTTCTTAAAAGCTACCTTAAATCAGCAAAGTTGCATTTTCCTGAAGGATGCCAGACCTCACCACGTGTTATCTTTATCACTTCAGATGAAACAATACTTGTATCTTTATCACTTCAGATGAAACAATACTTGTGTCATCATATATTACAATACTTCATGTTCAAAAACCCATAAAACATTTTCTTTTTTTAAGAGACAGGGTCTCTCTATATTGCTCAGGCTGGTTTTAAACTCCTAGTCTTAATCCTCCCTTCCGGCCTCCCAAGTTGTTGGCACTACAGAAGCTTAAAAACTTATAAAACTTTAGATTTACCCTCATATTTGCCCTGTCCGTGTCTGTTTCTTGCATAATGATGATTTTGTGAATTTTTTTTGTCTGCAAGTCCTTAAGTTTTCTTTTCAGTTTTTAGTACAGAATTGTTGCCTCTCAATTCTCCAAATTTTGTTCATATTAAAAATAATGTCTATTTGCCTTCATTTTTAAAGATGGTTTGCCCAGTTGCAAAATTGTATGTTTACAATTATTTTTTCAGCACTTTCAAGTAAGTAATTCCATTGACTTTTGGCTTCTAAAATTTCTTCTGAGAAGTAAGATTTTTGTCTTATTATTGCTTCTTTGAAGTTTCTTTTTCCCCTTATGGCTGATTTGAAAATATTTCAGGTTTAATAATTTCCCTACTGTGTGTTCTTGATGCTGGGTGTAGGAGAAATGAAGAGATGTTTCTCCAAGGGTACAAACTTTCAGTTATAAGATGAACAATTTCAGTATACTTAATGTTCAGCATGTGCCTACAGTTAATCACATTTTGTATACCTGAAGTTTCCTAAAACAGTAGCTATCAAATGTCAAGTGTTTTTACCAAACACAAAAAGTAATTAGGTGAGGTGAGGAATGTGTTTGTTTTATTATGGCAATTATTTCACGATGTATACATATATAAAAACAACGTCATACAATTTCTATCTGTCAATCGTACTTCAATAAAGCTGCCTGCAGCAGTGATATGGGTGGGCAGGCAAAGGCATCTGTTAACTTTCAGGAGCTTTGATGGAGGATGTTTTTGATTTCTGTTTTACTTTCCTTAATAATTATTTTGTATTATACTTTATGGCAAATGCATATACTTTTTTGTATTCTGTGTGTGTGTGTGTGTGTGTGTTCTTAAATTTACTAAGAATAATAGTATCTTATGCTTTTTAAAATCTGAATGAGATACTTTTCCTTTTTTAATTTCATAAAGTACAGTGTGGTTTCTTTTTTATCAGCCTCACCTGGTAGTTTTGTTCTCAAATAACCTGTCTGTGTTGTTGGTGACATCTACTTTTTTATATTATTTTCTATATCCTTATTCAGTATTTTCTAACTGATCTATATATTTCTAAGAAATGTATTTTAAAATTCCACTCTATTATTTAGTTTTGTCATTTTTGTTTACAGTTATCTCATATTTTTTATTATAAATCTTGATACTAGTTTATTTTTTAGGTTATCACCATTATAAATTTATTGTGCATTACCTTAAGATATGTCCATTTTGCTTTATTGTTTTCATATTTATTCTAATAGTAATGATATTACTATAATATTCTATTCTGTTATATCAACTTTAATTTTATTTGATTACTTTTTATACCCTAATTTGATTATTTTCAATCTCAGTAACATATTTTAGACATGTACCTAGCAAGAAGCAAACAGATTGATATTTTGAATGTGATTCTTATTGATAATTTATTTAAATTTATTTGTATCTCTGATATGTTTGGAGTTATATAGCCTTATTTTATAACTTGTATTTAATAATATTCCTTAGTTCTGTTACATTTCCTTTCTTCGTATTGATTTTACTATATTTTCTTTATTTACATTTATTATTTCTTTGTTTAAATGCTGTATATTCTATTTCTATTCATTGGTAAATATTTATATGCACTTTTGACTGACAAATTATCCTTTGCACACATTCCCAGTTTTTCTTATGGTTACAATGCAGGCATTTGAGCTGGTGGACAATCAGTAGAAGTGATGAGTTTATTTTCAAGATGAAATGATTAAAAGCCAGGGTACCTCTTTTTTATTGCTGCAATATTCTTGTAGGACACATTTGCCACAGAAGATAGCTTTCAGATGCAAGAAAGCTTCTTGACTCCCATTAAACTTTGTGTAAGTTAGAAATAAATTCTTATTATTAAGCCACTGCTATTACTGGTTTTTTCTGTAGCAGCACTTAACGTAAGTGATTCTGACTAAAACAAATAACGTTTTGTTTTGCCAAGCAAAGCCTAAATGCAATCATTATCTCTGCACATTTTGCTAATACTAAAAGAATCTTGGAGTCTTCCCTAAATTCTCCCTTACGTATTCAATGTTTTTATTATAGTAGCAGCATTTTATTATTAACATATTATAATCATCCATTTTTGTTATTTTATTTAATAGCTAATTATTTATCTTCTTCTATAAGTTTTATAATTTTCATTGCTCACCATTACTATCTGTGTATCATTCTTATCTTCTGGCTTTATTTTTCTTCTTGCTAATTAAATCTTTTAGCAGTTCTTTCAGCAATATTTAGTGAATTTCAAACTCTTAATCCTGAGTATCTGAAAATATCTTTCTTGAATTCAATGAATCAATACATGAACACTGTTTATACCAGTTTTGAAATTAGATCTACTTTTTTTATCTGTTCTGTGTTCTATATTTTACCTGGGTTTTAAAGATTTCTTTATAGGACAGGTTTTTGAGTTCCTTGGCCAGAGTCCTGTAGAACTCAATAGATTCAGATCAGCTTTTTGATTGATTTTCAGCCTAGCCTGCTTCTTTACTTTGGTATTGCAGATATTTTGCTCAGCATCCATTCATAGCATTGTATATGGATTATGATTTTCAAAGACAGAGTGTATTCCACTCATATATCAAAGAAACCTGATGCTTTTACACCAAATCAGCTAGCTAGTGTGTGAGGATTTTCACATTCTTAGTTTTAGGCAAGGGTGATTGTCCCAGGTCCCCTCTGAGAACGAGAGCAAAAGCCTTGCCTCCTGTTAGAACATCAGCCTTCAAGGTACATCTTTTCTCCTGTGTACCACTCCAACTTTTTCTTTTTTGTTTAACATATCTGAAGCTTTCTCTTGTAAGTATTTTTGCCACAACACTGAAAGTTCATTATTTAGTTGTTTTTTTCTTTATATGTTTTGTCAACATTTTTATTTGTTTAAAAGAGGAACAGAGACTCATCATAAGAAAGTTAATATCACTATAGTTAATATCTCTAGTTTCATTTCTCAAATTTAAAAAAAAATGAGCTGAATAAACTTCCCAAAATTTACTTCCAATGTTAATACTTTACTATTCAATTATTTATTTCATTCCTGGCCTCCCCAGTGTCCTGAAATTGAGGACATTCTTATTTTTTAAATAAAGATTCAATAGACACTTATTCACCCCTCTTCTAACTTTTTATGTAGAAGCAATGAAGCTAACACTAGGATATTTCCAAATAAAATTATGTTCAAGGCCAAGTTGCCAACTCTACATGCAACTTCATACATAAGAATCAGAACTTACAGTGGGCATGTTGCCTTGCTGCTTTTCTGGAGTCTGGTACATTTTTCATTTGTTCCATATTCCCAGACCAATAAAGCAAACTTATCTATGGTCTAACAAGAAGCTCCAAGAGGCTCCAGTTCTTTTTGGTGGAGGATAAAACCAGCTGTGGCCTGTTGGGTCCTCTGTCAATTTTATTTTTATTGCTCACTATATATCCTTACGGACCAAAAAAGAGTAAGCATTAGGCCATCAGAACTATTTCTGAGCCATCAGGATGACCCTGCCATTTTTTTTCCACTAAGTTTGAGCAATAATTTAAAATAAAATAAAATAAAAACTGGATTCCAGGTCTCCCTGAGCACTTTGGTTTAACAAGAATTTCTTTGGCTTAAGGGTATAGTTTCTGCTTGCGCTTGCCTTGAATCTTTAGTTTCTCTATTCCTAACTACCAAATATCGTCTTATATAGTACTTGGTCTACCTTCATTTTCTTCTTGACAAAGCAAAAATTGTTATTAAAAAGATAAAGAGATATTTGCCTTTTTAGAAGACACTTTTCACATAGATAGCTATGCCAATGACTGTAGAAAAAACATGAAGAAACAGAGTATAATGATGGTCGTTCATGTCCTTCTTTTTCTGCAGCTTTAATAAAGAACTAAAGAATTCCAGTTGTTCAGTTTCATATTTACTTATAAACTGCTCGTGTTATACATTGTTTCTTCAAATCCTTCAATTCTGTTTTCAGGCTCAGTGATAATACTAGCAACTTATTTTATAATCAGAAATCATAGGTCCGAAGAGTTGAAAACTTATTAGCAAATTTCCTCCTCTTTGCATCAAATCTATATGCCTTAAAGTTTGTCCATCACTATATGCCTTCTTTTTGTGTTCTTACATTGTTTCCCACAGAATTTTCCTTTCTTTTCCAGAAAGAACTACAAACACATTCTAGAAAATAAAGCTTGCAAAAGTGGCTGCCAAAATCACTGTCAGAATTCGATATTACTTTGAAAGTTCAATAGCTTTGTTAGTTCCTTTGCTGGAGGCGGTCTGAAATAGGTAGACAAAAATTTTAGTTTGCAATGAACAGTGTGTCGTAGTAAAAAGTGAAAAGCCATTTTGTTTTAGGCAAAAGGAAGTTAACTGAAACATTGAAAGATTCACTTACCAGACTCTCAATTTCTAGCAAACAGTATGCTGCTGGTCTACATAAAACACTTAGAATTCAATGTTGCGTCTTCAAACATATGTGCTGCAGTTAAAGCCTACTGCTTCTCTCTAGTATGGAATATTAGTGGGAGAAAAGTAACTTTCCCGAGGCATGAGGAAAGAAATACAGTTGATAAAAAGGAAATTTTCACAGGCAGAAAATTTCTAACAGTAGCATCAGAAGACATAATTAGGATATTTATTTGGAGCAAATCCCTGCAGCATTCATCCAACTACCTCAAAGAATATGTAGAGATTAATTGAATTATCATCCTCTGGGATATATGGATTTTAGTGGGGTCACATGGCAATAACCATAACCAATTGTATGGAGACAGCTCAAATGCAGAATTGTATGCTGTTAGGTGTGCTCCTCTAACCCCACTCACAGGCAAATCGTTTTATTCTGGAATATATATTAACAATTTAAAATAAAATGATCATGTAGATATTTATTGGATGTGTTTCAAGTCTTATCATTGTCTTCCTTAAATAGAAAATTAGAATTGAGATAGCTTGTCTTCTAACACATTAGACACAAATGCCTTTCCTTTTCCTATTCTTGAAGTCTCTTATATTTTACTTTTGGTTATAAGATTAATCTCAGTATTTTTGATATTTTGACATGTAATTTTTATCAACAATTGAATGATGTAGAATATTTTGATTACATATAATTTCTCATATACGATTTTGTCTTATCTGGAGTTAATAATTATCTTTTTTTTTAAATAATTGCTTAATTCTCATGTTCCTCCTGTAGTAAATATAAATCTCCTCTAAATATATTCAAGCATAACAGGTAGTCTACCAGTTTCATTGTTTTCGTAGAGATATTTCTTTCATGCCTTCTTCCTGATCTAATCTGAACCAGTTGTTCTCTCAACTTGAGGTACAAGTTTATTCCTGAAATCTCCTAACACTCTTCTCATGAGGATTACTTTTCCACTTTATGGTGTTGGAACAGTCATTCTGTTTTCTTTCTTCTCCTGATTTGTCGTCTTCTGGGATAGCGTATTCTCCAAGAATTACTGAAACACATAGTAATTTCTTCTAAAAGAATGTAAGTCTGGTTTTTCTAACTTTATATTTGAATAATTGTAATGGGAATAAATTTCTAGTTGGAAAATGTAAAAATATTATTTCATTGTTTTCTAGCATCCAGTATTACTTACTGCTAAGAAATTCAATGCTCTTCTAATTTCTGAACTTTTGCAAGTTATTTAAGTTTTCTATTGGTAAGCTTTTGGAATCTTCTCTTTGTGCCTAGTATTCTGGTATATGATGATGATGCATGTATGTGATTTGGACTTTCTCCACTGTGATGAATACTTGGCAGGGTATATCTATCAAGAAACTCAGGTCTTTCCAATTTTTAACATTTTAAAATTATTTTTTTGCTGAATATCCCATCTGCTTCTTTAGCTATTACTTTGTTCTTTATTCCCTTGCTATTCAGGGAGCTTACCTCCTGGGCCAGTCATCTAGGTTTCCTATGACGGCTCTATTATTTTTCAACTTGTATGTTTATATGCACGTATTCTAATTAGGGGAAGCTTTTCTCATTTTAACTGTTCAATGCTTTTCTTTTCTATTTTATTTTATGGTATCTTATCTTTAATTGCAAAGACCTACTTTAAAATCTAAATGTGTCTTTTATAGAAATTTGTTGACTTATATATGCATATATCCTCTTTAAGCATATTTATTAGAATGTGCTCATTTATTTTATTTAAGTTGTTCTCTGTTTTCTGAATGGTATAGTTCTTCAGAGTATTTTATGATTTATTTTGTGTTGTTCATGTTAGAAAATATCTTCATATGGATAGGCTTTAGAAAATAGGATAAATTCTCTGTATTGTTAACTTAGGGACTTCCTGTAGAGTGAGGTGGCTTAGACATTATGAATTTTCCTTTGAACTGGTTAATTTCTGTAACACTTTTAGAACTAAATGGCAAAAAGAAATATTTGATGACAATACTGTTTTTATTCTGAAAATCCCCTTGAAGTATGCCCAAGATGCCCAAGTCTCTTTATATTCAAACTTTCCAGGAAATAAATCTCTAGTCTTCTCCATGGGATCTTGGAATCTAACTTCTCCTTCAACTTCCAACAATTTTCTTTTGAGATTCTCAGACTATTGACTTTTTTTTCATGTATATTTCATACTTCAAATGCCTGAGCCTCTTTGAGATTCCATGATGCATATAGTCTTGCTTAAGAACTTCCTCCACTGTTGGCATAATGTTCCATTTCCTCTGACTTCTCAGTCTGCTACTATTTAGGTATCTGATTTGCAAATTTCAAAATTGTTTTGCTGGCATCTCTTTTCTCATTATATCTGCCCTTGAATATTTTTCCTTTTTATGCTTGTGGTAAAATTATATTTAAAGAAATTATATGCTTTGCCATTAAAACCAAAGCTTTCACACTCATTCTAAAGTTTTATCAGTAAAACAGGGAGTTTGAGTTAATTGGCTACTAAGTATTTAGCATTTTGGAACCTGGCCTCAAGGAACTTATATCCCATTAAGAGTGACACAGCTTATGCCTTTAAAGATATATAACATTGCATGATATATAAATGGGGTCAAAAATCTAATTGCAATGCAGGAAAGAGGAAAATCAATATGGGCTAAATATTTTGAGAAGACATAAGAAAATGTGGGACTTGTACTGATTCTTAAGAAATGGAACACACTTTGCTAGATCAAAGAATAAATCAATAACCATGATAAGGAACACTCATAGAATGCTTACTCATAGCTAGGAAAGAATCTAAAACTTTGCATAGAGTATCTCATCTAATCCTCAAAACAAATAGATTGGCTAGTTACAATTTTCTCCACATTTAAAAATGAAGAAACTGGAGAAGTATTTGACTTGCCTAATGATGAGTAGTTAATCATTAGTTGAACCAGAATTAAAGTCAAAAAGTCTGACTTAAAAACCTTTGCTCTTAAACAGTAAGTTATACTGATATTTGTATAGACAGCTCAAATTTAACAACGTATTTGAATTATATTTAAGCATTTTCAAGGTTTGCTTTAGAAAGTCAAGAACAATTTTTAATTGTGACAATGACAAGGAAATGTAGACTGGTCTATGACATATCCTAATTAATTCAGACAGTTAAATTTCCATTGTTAAAAATTCGTTTATTGAGATTAGGAGAAAACCTGCAGATTTAAGCATAATGTATGTAAATCAACAAATAAATGAGTGGTGATGGGCTGCAAGAACTTAGACCTCTAATGCAATCAGCAAATCGTGAAATGAAAATATCATGTAAGGTTATTAATATTATTGCAGTAATTTTTTTCTTTGAGACAGAGTTTTGCTCTTGTTGCCCAGGCTGTAGTGCAATGGCACAGTCTCGGCTCACTGCAACCTCCTTCTCTCGGGTTCAAGCGATTCTCATGCCTCAGCCTCCTGAGTATCTGGGACTACAAGCATGGGCCACCATGACTGGCTAATTTTGTATTTTTAGTAGGGACGGGTTTTCTCCCTGTCAGTCAGGCTGTTCTCAAACTGCCAACCTCAGGTGATCCGCCTGCCTCGGCCTCCCAAAGGGTAGGGATTACAGGTGTAAACCACTGTGCCCTGCAATAAATTTTTTCAATAGGAATACAACAAATGTAAACAACAATAACAGAACACAATAGTACTGAATTTGTAGGTTGATTTTATTTCCAATAATCTGGTTCCCAAATATCAATGTTTAACATTCTACAAGACACAACTTTTTACACTGCCCCACTGAAATACAGAAACTTAATGTAATGCTACAAAGCTAGTCAATAAGAAAGTAATGATGACTGATTCCATTAATTATGAATAAATGGCTGCCATAGTGCTAAGTATCCTTCATTTATACTGACAAAATAAATTCTAGGCACATTTATGAGGTGCTGCTCTCCACTAGTTTTGCATTTCCATTTATTGGATTCTTAACCTGTAAATTTTAAAGTGGATAAAAATCTTTCTGTATAAAGAGGGGAAGTTTGGTGCAGTGTAAAGAAGAAAATTAGTGAGAAATCCAGAGCTCAAGTTCCAACTCTGCCATCAACGCTACGTGTGACTATGGGTAGTTGACCTCTCTGTTGGTCTCAGTTTTTTTGCCCACTATAAAAGAGGGTAGGATTACATTTGTAAGGTCTTTTCTGAACATATGTACTATGAGTCCAAGATAGTGTGTCATGCATTTGGATTTCATTAGCAATTTGCAAATTCATGTGTTCCCTGTAGTATATGGTCCAGCATAAATCCTGTGATTTCTTTTCTTTCCTTGAGTAATGATACACTCATCTAAAATTAATTAATTTTAAAATAGTGTCAGAAAGCAAGTTTGTTCAACAATCTAATGAGAAAGAAGCATTCCACATAAATTTTGGCTCCTGAACCCCTTAAAAATGTTCAACGATGTACATCCTCTGCACATTTAAGGTGACTGCTGTACTTTTTGCAATTAACTTTAATTAGAAAAATGGATTTCTGGCATTTTGGATATATGCTATAACTATTATCATTATTGTTGCTGTTGTTATTTTATTATGAGGATTTTTTAAGGAAGATTTTTAATCAATTTATGGAAAAAAAATCAGTATCAAATCTATTTGCCCTGCATTTCTCCTGGGCAAATGATCAGCCAAACAAGTTTACTTTCTGTCAGAAAAAACCTGACTTCATTACATTTAACGTTTCATAGTGGGATTCACGTTAAAATGAAAGTGAAGTGAAAATGAAGTGCTAATACAAGTCCAATCACATCTCCTTTCTGAATTCAAATTCTAAGAGAGATGATAGATAACTGATAGAACAAGGATAAAGACGGATAGAGAGAGAGAGAGATGGTCATGACAAAAGACAGGTAGGTAGATGTGGCACACAGAGCTCTATGATGAGATTGTTATTGATTCTCAAGTATTTTTTAACAAGGTGATTTTTTTTGCTGTCGATATACTCTTCCTCAGGAGCTATGCATTTTTTTTTTTTGTCCTTTTGATTGGTTCCCACAAATATTGATGGGACCGTGGATAGGACTCTGGGAGGTTGATCAATTTGCCCTTCTTTGAAAGTCTCGGGGGAAAAAAAGCAATTGCACAAAGTATTGAGATGGAAAGGAAGCTTCAGAACCATTGATAAATCTAAACTTCAGAACTTTCAGTCACATCAGTTTTAGAAATATATTGGGAAGTTAAAGATCTGGAACACAATTCTCACTGATCTGTGCTACATATTCTTTGGAAGGTCTTTATAATCCTTGAGAATAAGCATACCTAGGGTTGAAGACATATAATATAATGTATGATTTACTTTTCATCCTAAAAAATGTACTTTGCCTGTTGAAAGGTTAGCAATTATAAAGTGAAGATAAATTTTATTCAAGAAGATTTTAATGCATTAACACAGTCCCTTCAGTCTATCAGGCCAGATGCAAGAGATTCACTATTTGTCTGTGGTGATGCAATTCAGCTGAATTTGATTAACTACTTGAAGGAAACTGTCAGCATCTCTGAAAAAGTAATCTGAAATGCCTCATTTCCTTAAATGTGTTAAATCGGGTTGGGCCCTCAGTGCATATTTTTATCAGACATCTAGTGCTTCATGGCTAATACCCTGTCCTGATGTTCACAAAAATCTGTCTTTCTCATACTACTTAATCTGTCTTTTATGTCTCACAGCAGCAGCTTAGAAGTCATGAGCACACACAAAACCAGCAGCCACAAATCACACCAACATTTCATTAATTTAAGTCTATATTGATTCAAATTATTATGGAAAGATTTATATTCAGACCCATGCGTGTGAAAGAAAGAGACGGTGATGGGGAGAGAGGAATAGAGACAGATTTCAATGTTTTCTTTTGTTTTGTTAAGAAAACTAAAAGCTCTCTTATTGGTTTGTGGCTTCAGAATTTGCTCACTGATTTTTAGATCCTTATCTGTTTACCCTGGTGTTTATTACTTTACTTCCCATTTCTCTCTAGCTTTCATAAACTGATGGATGAAGACACGGAAGAATTATATATCTGTAAGATACATGGAAACAGCATTTCTAAAGTCTTAGTATGCATTTTAATAACAATAAAAATATTTAAACAGAATGTTTCGTAATTTAAACTGGACATGTGCAGCATACGTCTATTTCGTTCTTGAAATCCACGATATAACTATGTTAGTTGAACTGAGAATAAAGAGTAGACAGTTGTCAGTGTAAGTGAAGATATGAATTGGAATCCTGAAAAGATGAAGAGATAAGAATAATATAAATTCAAAACTAAAATACTAATATACTATTTTCAAGGTTCTGTGAAGAGTTGGAGACAGAGACTACCTACACACATATGTAAGGAGGTAATGTGGAAGAAAGGGATTATACTAACTACATGCACGTGTGTATTGTGCCACAGGCTCTCAATCTAAAAAGCACATTGATAATGATGGTGAAGATTTTAAGCTATATTTCCTTATAGCGCAAATCACAACATCGCATGAGCATTTCTATTACAGATATATCTTTTGTTGCTAACATCAGCATGTTTTTTTCCAAACACAATATATAATTAACGATTTAATTCAAGATATATTCATTGATATTGTCAGTTCTACCGCTGAATAATTTTTCTCTAATGACATTTTAGTATGACAGTGAGTTGTTGTTATTGCACTGAAAGAAAAAGTTTTAATATTCTGCACGGTTCCTTCACTTTGTCAAGAGAAAAAATATCCCGTGAATGTAAACTACTCATGAAACTCAGTGTTGTTATGTGATACAGTACTTCAGAATGTTAGAGGCTTAAAGGAATGCCTGTCCCTACACTGAATGCACATGCCTCCTGCACATGCCGCTGCTTCTTGTAGATTTTCATCCTCTATTTGGCTGTCAATTGTTTTACCTGCTATATCAAGCTGCTCTTCTATGAGCTCCCACACTAGTGTATACTATATGTATATAAATCACATTTTGTTAGAATTATAACTAAAATTTAAAAATAAACTCTCGGATTTTCTTTGATTCTTTTAAAAATCCAAGCTTTGAAGCACATGTTATATCACACTCCTACATAGAATGGCTTTCCTTTAATTTCCATTATATCCTAGCTATATCCTTATTAATTGGTAATGGTAGATTATTCACATTCATATTTTACTCAGCTAAAGATCTACTTCTATCCATTCAGAAAGGGTAGAAGAAAAATGCTAAGAGCTCTAGAATGGCATTCTTTTCCATTTAATACTTTAAAACTCCCCCTCTGTCACACTACAGTATTTATTATGCCAAGGCTATTAAGTGTATAACCCAGGATGTGGCAGGTAGCTTGCTGTTGTGATCATACTCCTGGAGTATTCCCTTGTTCTACTTATTTTTGTTCCAGGCACTAAATACTCCTAAAAGTAAACTATATACAATTAAAATAGCCACAGAATACTCTTTACCTGTATGCAAGTTCACTGCAGGCAGAAAAAGGTAGGTCTCAAAGGGTACACAGCAGGTTGCTTTCCTGGCCTCCTTTTTACTGGGCCTGTGGAGGTAGTCATTTCCTGGGGTACAGGCATTGAGGAGCGGGATTTCCAACCCCTCTTCCTCTCCTTACAATGGTCTGTTTCATCCTGATCTCTGGGGACCCAAGATACTCTCCCAGGTCAGCCTGGGTTTACTTGCATGGGCTTCTAAAATGAGTAGGCAATCTCATTTTATTCCAATTTCAATGGAGATGCTTGTATTTCATCTTCACCCCCGCTTGTAAAGGAGCTTTTATTCCCTTCACAGTTCTACTTGAGAAAAGTTACTGACCCCTATTTTGGAGGGTGAAGGAATCTTGGGAGGTGGATCTTCTTTTCTACTCTATCCTCAGGAGAATATTAATAGCTTCTTTCAGGGCTAAAAAGTGTGATTAACTGAAAGATTAATTTATCATTGCACATAACACTATGTAATGCAAACTTAGTATTTCCTGCCTCCTAAGAGTTAACATACAAGTAGGATGTAATCAGGTAAACAAACTAACCAGAAAATAACAAAATAAACAGACATTCATTGAGTGAATAATACGGTATTATGATGTTTCTTATTTTTAATTTAAAAAATGTAACCTGATTACCACCCATGTTAGCACTTCAAAAACAGTAAGAAAAGTTTATTCTTGTGAGTTTTTGTTTTTGTGATTATACCAAAATAGTAATTCAGTGCATTTGTATTTGTAGGAAGCAATTAAAACAACTGAAATATTTTGCAAATATCAAGTGCTCTGTAAATGCTAATACAGTTATATAGAAGAACTAAATAAATCTTTTGGGAGAATGATGAATTGACAGACATGAAATTGCATTTTCTTATTTTACAAGCATTTCGTTTTTCAAAATAAAAATGCAATATCTTTGCCTAGAGTACTAAAAAATGCACGCAAACTGAGGAGATAGGGTGTCAGCAAAAGGGTGAGCATGGTAAAAAACAAGATCATCTCAACCCATTTGAGAATAAACCAACTTGATTTTAATATTGCTGTAACTGTCAGCAATTCTTTATTGAAATATAAGCCAATTTAATGCAGTTGGTGGCAAGTTTATTGAGAAAACAAACCCAATAAATTTGTATGCTTAATGTCAAAAGAAATAATTCAATGCATTTTATTTCTTATTGATAGGAAATTAGAAATTAAAAAAAAAATAACTGGATATTGCATGTTCTATCATTGCCAAGAATGGGCTTACACTGTATGAAAAAAAAGACCAACATTGATGGCCTATTTGGTCATTTATGGTTTGAAAATGATAAACAGAAAAAACAATTAGGCTGGTTTTTATTTTTATTCAATAGTCAGATAGACAAGGCAGTTACAATATCTAATTCCATTTTACTTCTATTATACATCATTCAACTAAAATTAATTTTTATTGACTACTTGTGTTTCCAATTCTGTTAGGATTATGAAGAGGATAGATAGAAGTTTTAATCTCAGTTTTGTATCTATATTATACTCTATTAATTTTTATTATTTAAATCCTTCCCAAATTCTAGACTTTTCTAAAAGCAAATTCGCCATCTTTTTTTTTTTTCCGGGTACAGTTGATGTTAGATATCAGACATTCTAGAAGTACCTATGCTCCCTATGTCTGTCTACTTTCTGACAATGCAGGCAGTTCTGAGTCTCCTATTGTCTCTAACTGTATCTCTCCCTAGTACAACAAAGTGAATATAGAATAATTTGATGAGAATTGATAAAAATAAGAAACTATAGAACATTAGATTGAAGCCAAATTAATCTTTGTCTGTATGTATCATAACTTAGCATGGTGTAGATTAAATTTAGTGACGTGTTCTGCTATCAAAATAGTTGTATCTTTCAGATAAAATAACAAAAAACAAACCAAAACAAAACAAAAAAATCCACACCAATTTTGAGATTTGTACGTGTATGTATACATATATTTTTTTCAGAGCTCTCCAGAGATGGAAAGATTCAGGAAAGAGTTGCAGTTAAAATCTATTAGCAGTCTGCTAGAGAATAAGGCGCAGATGAAGTATGGAGGCAGAATTCTACGGAATTCTCTCTTGCTGATGAGAAGTCAGCCTTTTACTCTATTTAGGCCTTTAGTTGATTGTATAAGGCCCACCAATAATATGGAGGGCAATCTGCTTTACTTAAAGTTTACCACCGCAAATGCAAATCTCACCCAAAAACACCCTCACAAAAAATATCTAGAATAACATCTGATCCAATACCTGGGTATCATGTCCCAGACAAGTTCACATGTAAAATTAACCATTATAGTATATTACCCAGGAACTTGTACTATTAATAGTTTAATGCTTTTTAACTTTTTACCACTGTGACTTGTGTTTTTAAAATATTTTATATCACTAAAATTAAATGTTAATCTAATGCCACATGATATGAATAAAACTGCAAATAATAAAATGCAAATAAAATATTTTCTATAGTCTCCTGAGTTCTGAAACTGAATGCTTCCTGAGTCCATAAAAAATTAGTCAAAGTGAAAATTTTAAAGAAGTACTAAAGGTATATTAGCACCAAGATTAGACTTTCTTTCTCCTTGATTAAGTCAATTTCATTTTCATTAGAATTTTAATAGAATTAACTAGAGTACTTCACCTAGGGGTGGAGAGAAGTTGTAGGGTGAGTCCCCTTTTGCTGAAAATGCATGGAAAACTTGACAACATTGAAAATAATGCCTTAGAGCCACTAAAAATTGACCAGTCAGACAAAAAATTAAGAAGCATTTGCTGTTTAAAAGCTGCTAAATTATTAAGAAAACCCAGGCTGAATCTATCACCATCTTGCCTGGAACTGCTCCTGCCCACTTTTGCTCCACTCTGCTTGGTCATGGAAAACTATAGCTTTACTGGCTTTGAGTTTGTAGTAAACCCAGCAGCTTTACAGACTCCAGTTTGAAAAAGATGGAGAAAATTGACAGATATTATAGTTCAGCATTATATTCTTAGTTCTCAAAGGGCCAAAGACAAGGTTGGATTTGAATAGTGACAACCAGAAGTGAGAGAGTCATAGAAGAGTTGAAAGAAGTTTTAAACCCATATCTACATAACTACACACTCTATAATTGTATATGTATAAACTATATATTCATAGGCATTACCTGAGTCAAGTAAAATTGAAGAGAAATTGATAACAGAATTTCGATGGGTTTCTTTGTTTACAAACAGCTGGCTCAGCAGAAGGCAAAAGTTTACATAGACTGGAGGTGTCTACACACAAACTCCTTACAAACCATTGCCTTACTACTAACCCATAAAAAAAAACGGAGCCAGGCCAAAAAAAAAAATTTTTTTTAAATGTAATTTTCAAAACTACATGGTAGACTCAGTTTAAGTAAAGGCAAGTTAATAAAACTGCCTTTGCAAAAATGACAGTGGGAGAAATCTAACACAGCTGACTCAATCTTCCTTCTAACCCCAAAAACCCTCCTTGCTAATTCCTGGGCTAATAGCCAAGCTAGCTACCAAAGGGATTTAGTTTATGATTTCCTTTCCTTAAACTAACTCCCTCCTTGCTTAGAGACTGAAACGATCTTTGCAAAACTAAAAGATTAATCACAAGGTTAGAATTATAGTTCAGGAGACACATAGCTCATTATAACCTCTTCAATTGCTCCTATAGATAAAAATCACTATTTTAAAACCTAGCACTGGTATTCTGAGGTATCTTTCAGACCATGCATTTTGATGGACCAGCTGGTGCCACCCAGACTCATAAACACCACCAAAAAGTTGATTCAACTGGTCTTGTGATCCCTACCCAGAAATTGGCTTAGCAGAAGAAGACAGCTTCAGTCTCCCATAATTTTATGCCTAACCCAACCAATCAGCATTATCCATTCCCTAAACCCTGGCCAACAAAACTATCCTTGAAAAGCCATGGATTCTGAATTATTAGGGAAACATTTGAGAATTATCTCCTATCATTCTGCTCAGCTGGTCTGGTGATTATTAAACTCTTCCTTTGTTGCAAAATCTGCTGTTCTCAATGTATTGGGTTTTCTGAGCACTAGGCAAAAAAGAACCATTAGGTGATGACATTTATAAAAACAATCATGACCCTCAGAAAAATCAAAGACAATTCAGAAAAACTGTACTAACTAAAATGTTCAATTTTAACCAAAAAACTATTAAACATGAAAATGAAAAAGGAAAGTGTGAGAATACAGTGACAAACAGAAATGGCAATCAATAAAAACTAGCTTGAAATGAGTCCAGATAGTGGATTTATCAGGCACTGATTTTAAAGCTGCTAATATGTCAAAAACCAAAAAAAAAATTTCAAGAATTAAAGGAAATTGTGTTAGCTATAAGCAGCAAATAAGGACTCTCAACAGAGAAATAGTTATAAAAAAGAAGTATAAAAGTTACATGTAAGAAGTACAATAATTGAAATGTAGGTAAATAGCAGATGGCCTCCTGAACAGATTTGAGGTGGCAGAAAACAAAGCCATGATTAATAGAACATGTAGATGGAAAATTAGTAAGGAAGAACGACTTTAATGATTCCATTTAAAAAGTATTAAAAATAAAATATTTTGATATAAATTAACAAAAGTTGTGTAACACCTATAAATGAAAGTTACAAAACACTGCTGATAGAAATTAAAGAAGGCCTGAATGAACAGAGAGATATACTATGCCAAACGACTAGAGGACTTATAATTATAAATGGCAATTCACCCCAAACTGACCTACAAGTTTAATGCAATTCTTATCAAAGTCTCAGCAGGTTTTTAAGATAGATCAACTCACCCTACATTTCATATGTTAAAAAAGAATCACTACTATGTATTATTTCCATAAAAACAATTTTAGATTTACTGGAGACTTGTAAAGATTGTACAGTTACCATATTCCAATCCTCCCACTTCCCAAAAAGTTAGCAACTAGCAAGACAATGGTTTCTTTAACAAATTTCAGAAGTTGACATTGGTTCCCTATAATCGCCTAAAGTAAGTATTTTATTCATACTTCTCCAGTTTTTCTACTGATGTTCTTTTTGTCTTTAGCCTTATAGTATCTACACATTTTCCCACTGGTTTTTTTTTCTCACTGCCTTCAATAAAGATTGTCATACATTTTAATTCAGTTAGATTTATTTCTCACCATATGCTTTCTATATTCGGTTCCTACATCTTCATTAAAAAGTACATACAGTAAAAGTCAATCAGATGCATAGAGTAATATATCCACCACCACCCTATCATACAGAACAATTTGATCACCCTACACATTTTCTTAAGCAACGAATTTGTAGTCAGTCTCTTCCTCTTCTCCTAACCCCTGACCACAACAGCTTGTTTTTTCTGTTCCAAAAATTCAGCCCTTTGCAGAATATCATATAAACACAATCACAAAATACATAGCCTTTTGGGTCTAACTTGTTTTCTGTAAAAATGCATTTAAGATTCATTCTTATGTGAATAAACTGTTAATTCCTCTGTATTAATGTACCATAGATTTTTTTTTAATCCATTCATCTGTCAAAGGATGTATGAGTTGCTTCGAAATTTTAGAGTTCACAAATAAAGATGATTTAAATACCTGCAAATAGGTTTTTGTATTAGCATACATTTTTAATGGTCGAGTAATAATGAATATTACAATTGCTAGATTATATTGTAAGAGTATGTTTAACCTTATAATAAACTACCAAATTGTTTTTCCAAAGTTGCTGTATCATTGACACAAGCAAAGAAAATGTTCTTGTGGCTCTGCCTCCTTAAAAGCATTTGATATTGCAATTTTATCTTTTCTACCCATTGTGATAGTTATTTTTTCAGTATGGTTTTAATATATGTACCCTTAATGACTAATAATTTTGAGCCTCTTTTCATATGATTTTTTTGCCATCTTTGTATCTCCTTCAATAAAGTTCCTGAATATTTTTTCCAATGTATACGTAAATTTTTTTGTTAAATTGTAAGAGTTTAATTTATATTCTGGATAAAAGTTCATATCAGATACATATGATTTTTTTTCCTAATTTTGGCTTGTTTTACAATAACTTAAAATTTCACACATAAAAAATGTTTTAAGGGTAATACTGTCCAAATTATTATTCTTTGGCTATTATTATCCTTTTACAGATCATGTTTTTGGTGTCACATATAAAAACTCACCATAAAACCCAAGATCATTAGCTTTTCTATCATTTTTTTCTAGAAATTATATAATTTTGCATTTCATATTTAGGTCTACAATTCATTTCAAGTCAATTTTTATATGAATTGAGACGTATTTGTCAAACACCATTAGTTGAAAAGACTGATTTCTTAATACCAACCCCATTCGCTGAAGACTGATTTCTTACTTATACCTGGGACTTTGACAAAAATCAGTTGACAATATGTGTGGGAATTTATTACTGGGTCATCTATTCTTTCCAAATAATCAGTGATTTTGTTTCCTTGACCAATTGATTGGTATAGTTTTATATTTAGATTTGAAATAGGCCGGGTAGGATGGCTCACACCTGTAATCCCAGCAATTTGGGAAGCCGAGGTGGGTGGATCACCTGAGGTCGGGAGTTCGAGGCCAGCATGACCAAAATGGTGAAACCCCATCTCTACTAAAAATACCAAAAATAAGTGGGTGCCTCTAATCCCAGCTACTTAGGAGGCTGAGCCAGGAGTATTGTTTGAACTTGGGAGGCGGAGCTTGCAGTGAGCTGAGATGGCACCATTGCACTCCAACCTGGGCAACAAGAGCAAAACTCTGTTTCAAAAAAAAAAGATTTGAAATAGATTAATATAATTCCTCCAAATTTGTTTAATCTTTGTCATAAATGAAAGAATAATTAAGATTACTTTTAGACAAGGTATCCAGTTGTTTTTACATTCACAGCTAAAACTACTTATGCCGCTAAAAATATTAAAAGATTAAACTGGATATTACTAATCCTGTTTAAAATGCTAGGTTTTTTTTTTAATACCTTTTTTCAATAAATCAGACAATTAAATAGATTTTTATCAAAACTTTGGCCTTTCACATTTGCATCACAACTATGTTTTTCTAACTGGCTTCCCTTGCACATGAAGCAAACTTGGGCTGGGAAAATAAAGGGGAGAAGCTTGGAGAATGAAAGATAAAAACAATGACCAATCATGAGAAAAAAATACCAAAAACGATAAATGTAGCTACAGAATAGTGATTTTTTACATCTTAAATGACCTTTACCATTTGTATTTTCTTTAAAAATTCTCCCAACATTGACCTACAAACTCTCATTTTTGTCCATAGTACAAATATATATCTGCTGTCTCCAAAGTGACAAGGAGCCAGTAAGAAATACTGCCAACTTTCCTTTCTCTGCTATTTCTGAAAAATACTTTTTTTATCACAGTAGAAAAAAATATAAAAGCATCTTGCTAACACTTAACTTCCTCTCAAGAAAATCAGTTCATTCCAGGAAGAGAACCATAGATTAGTATAAAGTCATGTGAATAATTTTTCTGAAAAATTTTATAGGGAAATATAGGATTATTATGCTTATTATAAATTTATTTTAAAATTTTGCAGTATTTATATGTGTAATTAAGTAATTTCTTTGGGTAGATAGTATTGACTTGATAATTGTTTTTTAAAGAATCTGACTTTCTCTGTCTCCAAGGCTGTGTCCTAATTCTGCACAAAGGTAACCTCTGAATTGAAGTACTATAACGTATCTTCAGAACCTTATGTGCCTTGCCCTCTTATACTCAAAGCACTAGCTTTCCATGAAAAATAAGTTTCATGGATTATTTCAAAGGTGAAATTAGGTTTTGGAAATACATATGAAATACGTATGTGTTTTAATACTTAGTATTTATGACAATACTCTTACTCAACTAATCTAATATGGCTCCCAATTACACTCTTATTTCAGAATTATAAAACCTTGGTCCTAGATGCTATTAGAAACCAGATTTTAAAACCTAAAGAAATGCTGCCTCTTGTGGAAATTTCATTATATCATTGTTACCATGACTAGATAAAGGAAACATACTTGATAAAAAGTGAAACAATCTAATCCAAACTCTACTTAAAATTTACTGACTGTTACTGATGTTGTTGATGCTCTACAATTATTGTTACCATCTTCATCACTATGTGAGGCTCAAATCATTTGACCAATCTTTCCCCAAAATACATTGCTGATTATCCTTTTATAAATTTCAATTTCTTCAGAAACTCAAGGAAATAAGAGTAGAAATTTTTTACAATTTCTGAATTAAACCTGTCTGGGCTCAGTGACTCAGGCTTTTAATGCCAGCACCTTGAGAGGCTGAGGTGGGAGGATCACTTGAGTCTAGGAGTTTGAGACTAGGCTGGGCAACATAGATTCTGTCTCTGCAATAGTAATAATAATAGTTAAATTTGGCTATAAATTCCAGCTCTTGATAAATACATTACTTTTTATAATTTCTATACTGTGTCTGTTTGACTCAGGCTTATCTGAATACTTTTCAGCCCTTCCCTTTTTTCCATAATGCAAATGCACACTTGCATACTTATTAAAAATGTTAAAAGTATACATAGGATAACATTCTTTGTATGTACTAGAAAACTTGGTATAATAGAGGAGCTTTAGCATTTCAAAATATAGATATTTATAACCATTACAAATATGTGGTCATAAATATCTTTAGCATTTAAAAATGCAGATATTTACAACCAAGCAAAGTATAAATTCTATCATTTCCTTTCAGTGTATAAATTGACTCTGTCTTTTTCTTGATTTCTCCTCTCAATTTTGCTCTGTTTTCTCATTTAAAATTTGATTATAATTTTTACACATATAAAAAGTTTCTTCTCAAAAGTAATTCCAATGTTAATTTAAAATATATATAGTAATATATACATTTTAAACACATACAAAATTTAAATTTTTCTAGATTTTTAGTACTGATAAATCATATATGTGATCAACTCTATTTTCCATTTTTTTTAAACATGGCACCTAAGAATTTAATAAGCTAGAATATTCTTACTTTCTCCTCTGTATATTTTTATACTGAGGTCTTTCTTAAAATAATTAATTCTAGTAAGATTTAACTGTAATATCTGACGAAATCAATTACCATTACATTTCTAAACAATTTGGTTCATCTTAACAAAATTCAATGCCTCCTATATTCATCAATTTTGAGAGCTCAATTAATTGAAAGAGTTGAATTATTATTTTCTGCTATTCTTCTTCCCATTTTTACTGAAACTAATTGAAGGTTATATTAATGTAAGTTATAAAACTAAGAATGAAACATACATATATACACTACTATATATATACACTACTATATATATATAAAATATATATACTAATATATATATTTTAACAAAGTAGCTATAATGTAAAAGCCGTATTTTTATTAATTATGGTGGCTGAATTAAAACTCCATACGCAACAATAAGAAAACACACATTACTTGTTTTTTCTTATTAAAGTGTTACTGATACCATACAGAAGAACATCTAAAAGTGTTTTGGGACTCTACTTGAAATTGAATGGTAGACTAAGTATTATCAAGGAACCTAACACAAAAAAACAACAAGAAACAGTTCTCAAATTAGTCACCTTGACAGCTCAGAGGCTATGGTTTTTAGTAATAATTTGATTAGCAGGAGGCTAGGGAATGAGTACTGCTGACTGGTTGGGGAGAAAATCATGGGAGTGTCTAAATTATCTTTGCAGATTTAGTTTTTAGGTGGAGTTCTCAGGACCTTCTTGAGCTGGTTCCTTGGTATAAGACATGAGTCTGGGTGAAGTCAGTGAGTCTCCAGAATACAAAAGCCTAAAAAATACCTCAAAGACCAAGCTTAGGTTTTGACAACAGTGATGTTATCTATAGGAGCAATTGGGGAAGTCACCAATCTTGTGACCTCAGGAGCAGTAAATTATTTTACAGAAAGGCAAGCTAAGGAACAATGGTTGGCTATCATTTAACTATGCCTACATTTTAGCAGAATTCAGTTCTCTCCCATAATCATAAACCTGTGGATTTTCATTAGTATTAAAAGAAGAGTTTGGCTCCTGAACAAGGGACTAAGCATAGAGAGATAATCTTGGAAAATTAGGTGGAAGATAAAATCTCAAATCAATATTAAAAACTGCTATTCCTTTTGCACTAACCTAATAGCAAGAAAGAATAAAAAGTTTGAAGAACAGATTAACTGAAACTATTTATCTTGAGTTACAATTTGGCAGCTATTTTAAAAGATCAAAGATGATCATCATGGTCTGGATGTGGTGGCTCAGGCCTGTAATCCCAGCACTTTCATAGGCCAAGGTGGGCAGATCATGAGGTTGGGAGATGAAGACCAAACTGGCCAACATGGTAAAACCCCGTCTCTACTAAAAATACAAAAATTAGCCGGGTATGGTGGCACACGCCTGCAGTCTTAGATACTGGGGAGGCTTAGGAAGGACAATTGCTTGAACCTGGGAGGTGGAGGCAGCAGTGAACCGAGATTGCACCACTGCAGTCCAGCCTGGGCGACAGAGCAAGACTGTTCAAAAAAAAAAAATCATTCTGTTTAAGAGACTATTTTGACTGTATTTTGCAAATATTCTTTCATTTTGTTGTTGCCATTGATGTTGTTTAGGCTGTCTTACTTGTTTCCAAAAGCTCTCTGATCCTTTCTATAACATTCTATGGTTTTTTTAAATGTTTGTATTGTAACTGCCCAATGGGTTCACCTTACCTGCTGCCTAAACAGAGACAATTTATCAAGACACGGGAATTGCAACAGAGAAGGAGTAATTCTCACAGAATTGGCTGTGTGAAAGACTGGAGTTTTATCATTACTCAAATTAATCTCTCTGAGCATTCGAGAATCAGAGTTTTTTTGTTTTTGTTTTTGTCTTTGAGATGAAGTTTTGCTCTTTTTGCCCAGGCTGGAGTGTGATGGCACGATCTCAGCTCACCGCAATCTCTGCCTCCCAGGTTCAAGTAATTCTCCTGCCTCAGCCTCCCGAGTAGCTGGGATTACAGGCGTGCACTACCACGCCAAGCTATTTTGGTATTTTTAGTAGAGTTGGAGTTTCTCCATATTGGTCAGGCTGGTCTCAAACTCCCAGCCTCAAATGATCCATCTGCCTCAGCCTCCAGAAGTGCTGGGATTACAGGCATAAGCCACTGGTCCTGGCTGAGAATCAGAGTTTTTAAGGATAATTTGGTGGTGGAGGTTGTTGGATCAGACCTCTTTCACTGTCTCAGTTTTAATTTTGCAATAGTATACTAAGTTTCAGTACAAACTGTATTCTTATCCTTCTAAGGCTATTAAATGCAGTTATATGTGAAGTTATCTGTGAAGTTTTTTCTGAGTCTGGCATTATGTTCTTTCATTTGGAACTCTTTGACTCTTTTATTCTTTCTCATCCAAATTGGGTAATCTTATTTATATTTTCTGTTTATTTTCTAGCATTTAAATAAAATCTAGGGAGAAAAAGAACGTAAAAATATGAGGCTAACTCATGTTTACTTTTCCCCAATATAATATTTCATTTAAAAATTTATTTACTCTCCAATTAAAATCTCAATTCAACCTTTAAAAACTTGGGATTTGAGCATCTGTCCTACCTACCTTAGAGGCTACTATGATTATTATAAGCATATAGATAAGAAAGTTTTATTATAAATTTAAGTTAGTATTCACACTAAACTAATCTAGAGATAAAACCTTCATATTGCAGCAGTTGTGACTTAAACTGCATTCTCAATTTATAAATAAAAGTATAAATTGTGTCAGCATGAGATGTTCACGGTTTTTCATAGAAGATGTGTGGCTTACATGATACCCACAGAAAGTCTTCCAGTGAAGATATATTACCATGACTATCCCCACAGCTTATGCACTAAATTCCCCAAAGCCATGCACATAGCAAGGATTTTTTTAAAAAAGGCTATCTATCTTTATTCCTTGGTTGTCACTATCTAGTCCTATCACCTTTCTTTGTTTCATAATTCATGTTCAGATTTAAAAAAAACAAAATTAGGATTCAAATATTGAAAGAAGTACAGACTAATTTACTAAATTAATATAGTTATACATTTTTATAGATTTATATACACATATATATGTATATATACAGAGAGAAAGAGAGAGACATTTAAATATATATGTATCTATATAAAGAGAGAGAGAAAGACATTTATATACCACATGAGTGGAAAAAAATATCTTCCTCTACTTAAAGCTCTCTGGTTGGAACCCTGCAAAGTAGATGGGCCAAAGACAGATTAACAAAAGAAACACAGAAGATTACTAATATGTGCATTGCATGGGTAACACATGAGAGAACCCAGAGATGAATAAATGGAAGGATCTTTTAGAATCTAGGCTTATATAATGTTTTAGGTTAAAGGAAAGGGGGTCTGAGGCTTCCAGGCCAGGGAAGTATGTTATGTGAGGGCGATTAGAAAAAACTTTGTAGACTGGGTATGGTGGCTCATGCTTGTAACCCCAGCACTTTGGGAGGCCAAGGCAGGTGGATCACCTGAGGTCAGGAGTTCGAGACCTGCCTGGCCAACCTGGCAAAACGCTGTCTCTACTAAAATCCCAAAAATTAGCTGTGTGTGGTGGCATGCTCCTATAATCCCATATACTCAGGAGGCTGAGACAGGAGAATCGCTTGAACCCAGGAGGCGGAGGTTGCAGTCAGTTGAGATTGCACCACTGCACTCCAGCCTGGGTGACAGAGCCAGACTCTATTGCAAAAAAAAAAAAAAAAAAAAAAAAAAAAAAAAAAAAAAAAAAAAAAAAAAAAAAAAAAAAAAAAAAAATTTTTAAAAAAAGGGCAGAAGGAAACGGAGTTTAAAAAATTTTTTTTTTTTATTTAATAATTTTAATTTTTTTAAAACTTTTTTTTTTTTTAACCTTTTTTTAAATTTTTTTTTTTTTTTTTTTTTTTTTTTTTTTTTTTTTTTTTTTTTTTTTTTTTTTTTTTTTTTTTTTTTTTTTTTGCA